>OMMV01191713.1:0-10691 GCA_900302635.1 Chatrabus melanurus
AATTCTAATTAACATGAATTCAACCACAGGTGAGTCTAATCATTAATCACACAGGTGGCCTGCAGACAATTGACTATAAAAGGGTGTTACTTTTCAACTGTTCAAATGGGGGTGTACTCACTGCTGAGCACTGTATATGCTATCATGGATGCACATATATTTGAATATTATGTTACTGTAAAAGTGGAAAATTATGTGGCAGAAACACTGCTTCATAAGTAACGTAGTGTACCAGGAGGTGCTGATAAGATAATTGTGAGAATACATTTACTCAGAATACCTAATGACATATAGTCACTGACCACAATATTTCACCTATAGGTAGGCATAGGCTAAGAATAAATTGGAAATTTTGGGGGAGATAGTTCCTAAAAATTCAAGGGTACATCAGTTTGGCCTCTGGCAGTATCCTTTGCAGTATAATCCTCATCACTTTATTCTTTCTCAACTATAAACACAACACCACTCATGCATGGTACGTGCTCACAGGCACTGTCTACTAGTTAAAGATAAAACATCCATTTTGTCCTTGTCGATACAGCAGGCGGTAAAAGTTGAACATTTTAAACTTTTGATGGCAAGCGGCATCACATGCTGCTGGTAAAAATACCATAAAAATAATAGTGTAGTTACAACCAAAGGAATCTTTTCATTCATTATTCTCCGTACAAATGGAACTTTTTGTGTGTGTTCAAACAGAACTATGCACCACATTGACAACAAGCCGATGTCAGATGCATGCATGTCTACAATCAATCAATGTCAAATATGGGGAGATGCAGCCTACATAGATGAAGACGTCAGGACAGAATTACCGGTATATGAAATGAATTTCATGAAAAGTTCTTTAGTGTGACCGCAGCATTGCAATGTGAAACCAAACTAAATGGTCAAATGTAGACAGATGTGAACCTTGGTTCAGACCTTTTTCCGGACTTTCAGGTGTAAAAATGTCCAAACACATAAAAGGTTGCGTGACCGCTGAAGGCAGCTAAACGTCCCTGTAGATATCAGAATTCTCAAACTGACAGTGGAATTTGTGGAAAAGCAAACCTCTGAAGCTTTTTGGCTGTGTGTCAAATGTTTGTGGGTTTTGCATGAACATGTATGGTAACACTGCAATACAGCTTAGAACTGCAACGCCCTGTGAGTATTGTGTTTGTTGTGGGATTGAATAGATGAGAAACTCAAAATCAAAATTAACTGGCTCATCACCCCAACATTGTGAAACATTTTTATAGTTTCAGTAACATTTAGACTCTGAGGAAATTTTCTTCATGACTCTGCCCTTCTCTTGGACAGTGCATCCAATCAGCTTTTGTCATAGAGCACTGCAGAATACATTGTTGAATGTGTGGATGAGGGCACACCGGTGTGTCGATGCTTTTGTAGCATACACTTGTTAGTCATATTTCTGATTCTGATCAATACATTGTGTTTATTAGTTCATAATTTATTGCATAGTAAATGCAATATGCGCAATATGGTGACCATTTTGGAGTTAAGATGCTGAATATGTCTTAAGCCAGCCATACACAATGATACGATATGAATATGTTATGCCAGGATTGCAGAAAAACGCACACCATATTGAAGCATGTATGGAGTGACTGCAGTGGGATCTTGTGTGTTGCTAAGATGAGACCACATTGCAGCATTCGAGCATGTCCAAAACTTCTGCAATGCGACCAGTGATGTATTTGCCATATTTCATCATAACATATATTGCATGGTGTTACAGCCAGAGAAGCACACATGAGAACACAGACACGAACACACAATGCATTTGCATGTGATGCAGATGTAATAACACTCACTCATAGTTAAACTAAGGTGACACATGGGTCTTTTTGACACCAGATCTCTTTGGAGGATCCTGGTGTACCGCTGGAATGACTTTGTATCACACGAGAATTTACTTAGGGAGATTAAGATGAGGAGTATCACTTGCATTGTGATGGAGTGTCAGCTTCGACCTTTTGGCCATGTGGCATGTTTCGCTATGCATTATCCAGCCCATAGGTGCCTGAGTGTTGAGGACCCCAGTGGCTGGAGAAGGCCAAGGGGACGGCCACACTTTACCTGGCTGCAGCAGATAGATGGTTACTTTTGAAAGGTGGGACTGGACTGGTTATGTGCCTGGGTGGCTGCCATCCAGGACCCAACGCAGTTCCGTGGTGTCATGGATGTGACGAAGCGTGACAGTAGCGCATGCTCACAGACTTGACTTGATTGCTAAACTCCACCAGACTTCCATAAAGAATTGGTGAAAGTGGAGATGCATGTTTTAAACCTTGAACAAAAGCAACCAAAAAAACTTGGAAGAACCCAACTTCCAAGGTATGCACATGAAGGTGACCAAATTGTATAGCGATCGAAATGCTGTTGTATGCTGATGACATATAAATCATTCCCAAGGTCTGATTGATTCATGTGCATGACATAACTAATAATGTAATTTTGGCAGGGGTGCATATGGCCGAAACATTCATTCCTACATCTACATGCACGTATCTCTCTGAGCAAACAATATCTCCTCTGTCCTCAATAAATGTATTTCTATGTTTGCTATTATCCACATAAACACACTATAGTAACAGTTGTCACTCAGTGCACTCTCAATTTAGCACGCTCTGTGTGCGTTTAACTTGCCACAGTGCATGAAGTAATCAAATATGGGAGCTAATTAATCACATCATGGGAAGAAATTGTATCTGGTGCGCACACAGCAGCATTTCAAGTGCTCGGTATAGTAAAATTTAGATTTTTTTTTTCTCTCCATCACTCTGTAGCTCTGCTTGACCACAAAATGCTGCCCTCCTCTTTCACTTTACAGAGCAGACACTATAACATATCTGCTGTTTTTCTACAGTTCTTCTGCAATACTCTTCTGCCTTACAATGATAGATTTATGATTGTATCGCATAATATCATCATGTTGCGTATGGTCAGTTTTACTATTTTGACACATATAATTAGTCCTTTCCGCAGTTGTGTCTAGTAATCACGATAAGTGGCACATTTGTTGCTTTGTATACATTTGTGAAGGAAGTAAAATTGCAGGAAGACCTATGGTGTTTCGTGGTAATTACAATTTGGAAACTAGTCTACCTCACTGTGACACTGTCACACACCCACACCACAATATTCTTCTTCCTTAATCCAATTTGTCACATGCTACTAAATTGGTCCATCACGTGACACGTTGGACACATTTGGCTGCATCTTATTTGGTTCACATTAGTTCTGTGAGCCACCGTGAGCATCCACAGATGGATGTTTTCTGTAGTAATGAGTGAAACCGTGAGAAGGGGATGAAAGTAGAAATGTGAGAATGAGCGTGACAGAGACCTGGAGAAGTGTGTGCTGCCGGTATTTAACCCCAAGTGTAAGTGCCACTCATCTGTCATCTACTGCCACAAACAGAAAAAAGAAAATTAAAGAAAGCATTAAAAAAACACGGTGAGTAAAATTCAGACAGACAGAGGAAGGATAACAAAAGGAAAAAATGAGGCTCAGATCACACTGATGCTGTGTTCAAATCTCTGATCTGTCTTTGTAGGCGAAGCTTGTTAGCAGTACGAGTGAAGCGTCTGTCACAACATCACAGATAAAACTTGTCTTGCCCTTTCATCTCCGTTTTTTGCCTGTGTAGATGAAAATTTTTGAATTCTTTTTATTTAACTCTATGGCGACAGAAAGTAGGGGAAAGAAAGCATCATAATATGAAGTGGATATAAAAAGGCCACACGCACTTTGAGAGCTTAACTTAAGGCCTTTACACAGCAAGACTGATGCAACAAATGACACAAAAGTGTGAGATTGTCTGTTGCCATAAATAAATTGACACCAATTGCGACATGATTTCAGGGACTGCTTGTATGGGATCACAAAATAAACAAGAAGGGGCACTCAGAGAGAGCAACACCCCCACCTTAAGTTTTTGACACAGTCATGCAAATGAATTCTTTGTGATTCGGTGTTACTACAATCAGGCTATCATCACGAAGCGTTCGTGGTAAAACGTATGAAATGCAATGTACAAAAATTCATGCGTAACCATTGTAATCGTGAGCCGGCAGGCTGTGATCACGTGAACGAAAAAAAATGGCAGACCTTGTGATGGGGAGAAAAAGGTTGATATTTCTCTTATTCTTATTACCATATTCGACCGTTTAGCGCACTGTGCACAAAACGTTGTTTTGATTGAACATAGGGTGCCCCCGAAATTATTCTTTTAAGCGTGCACTGTGGCTGCGCACTAAAGTGTGACGGCTCGTTGAATGGAATATTACATCTGTCACCTCATGAAAATATTCTATCATTGCACAGGGCTCGAAATACATTTTTTCAGTTACCAGCAAAATTGCAATTTGTCAAATTTTTTTCTGCAATTTGGAAAAACTTTCTGCAAATACCGACTTTGCTGTTCCTGGCCTACTACAACCCTTTCAGCCTGATGAAGCCTATATTATCATCATACATAGCTTTGTAAGTCTTAAGAATGTACTTTACATTATGTAAATTAGAGTCTGTGATTAATTTAATGCTTAAAGCATCTTCTTATCAAACTGTTATAAATAAACACGACTAAACACTGATGCAATTTGTGGATACTTGAAGTTTAATTCAAATTTTAATCTGCATAAAAAATATTGACACCGTCCAAAACCAGTAAATATAAAGTAATAAATATAAAGAAAAACCATTGAATGAGAATGTTGCGGTAAGCAGGGAACTGGAAAAGGACTCAAATATGCGGTGAGGCAGATAGTAGTTATGGTGAAAAAATACAGTGGTTATTTGAAGTATTTTGGATGTTGAAATGGTGATCGGAGAGGTCGATGTTGGAGGAGACACTGGAGGTCGGGTCAGGCTGCAAAGGGTCAGCCAGGTGGGCCAGTGGAGCTGGTGGCAGCTGTGGACTGCGAGAAAAGCAAAGACAAAAAATGTTAACAGTAATCCAACAAGCCAGAGAACAAACTGAGCTGTAGTAACAGGTAAGGTTGTTACAAACTAGGAGGCCAACTCTACCATGTTCAGAGTGGAACGGTCTGGCGACTTCCTCTTTCCCAGCCAGGTCTTAAGTAACAAAACCACTGGAAGAGAGAGGGAAAAACAGGCACAGAGCCGAACCCAACAGAGAAGGTGTGTACAAACTTTTGACTGGTACTGTACATGAAAACTGTGTCTCTATTTTTTTAAATTTCAAAAATCCTTAAATAAAATGTCTTTACACTTTAAGTTCAAATCAAATATAAAGATGAAAGATGTAGCTATGCTACACATATGTTAAAATAAAATTTGACAGTTATGGTGATTTAAAAAAAAACTGTTACAAGTGTTCCCAGTCTCCCCTATTCTACAGATGCTGAGCGTTCAGCCTCTTGTTTTACATTGCTGTGTTCAAGGATTTTTTTTTTTTCAGGCATGGATCCTAACTGATATAGAGACATATGGAAATACAAAATGAAGAAGGAATACTCAGTTGGTTTATCAAAAGCACAAAAAACTGACATGTTCATGTTCGTTCTTTTGAACTGTTAAATATTAAAATGCACACGAGTCCTCAGTAAAAAAAAATTTAAAAACCACAAACAATTTGTACTTGTTTGTATTTTAAAAATAGTGTCATGTGATATGTTATAAACATTTTAGGAGGGTACCTAAACAGAAACGGTTATTTTCACATGTTAAAAGTTTCCTTTTGATTCCTGTTATGAGTTTTGCGCGTTCACGAGACAGACAAGCTGTTCTCAGCATAACAGTGGCAGCGAAAATTGACGCTGTGAAGCTTTAATCAGGTGAGTTTTGATGAAGTTAAGCAAAATCACCAAGAAAAACAGAAGAAAAGACCCTCATTTTGAAAATCAGTATGATGGAACAGAGCCATTGTTCCATTCTTTGGGGAGAGCCCTGCAGCTTGGTCAGAAACTAACGATCACTGCCGAGGTAGCTGTCGGGGTTTCCGAAGTTTTTTGCCTGCAAAATTACAAGTTGTTTATATTTTTTTCTGCAATCTCGAAAATTTTTCTGCAAATTGCAGGTGGGTATTTCAAGCTCTGTTGCATGAATTAAACACATTCATTATTTGTTTTACATGACAACTAAATCAGGGTTCTCGCCAGCGCATTTCAGCGTAATGGCTTGTTTAGCTGTTAGTTGTTAAGTTGAT
Organism: Chatrabus melanurus; assembly: GCA_900302635.1. NCBI lineage: Eukaryota > Metazoa > Chordata > Actinopteri > Batrachoidiformes > Batrachoididae > Chatrabus > Chatrabus melanurus. The sequence continues at coordinate 6,176 of OMMV01191713.1, forward strand.
GCTGTGATTGGTGCTATTTCGCTGTCTTTCTAGCTGCGTAACAACCGCTTTGATTCAGCCTGTGACACTGACAGCTGGGCGGCTGTGAAGAAAAGCTGGATAAATGTCACAGCTCTGTTTTGGTCTGAGTGCTCAAATCGACCACATGTGCGCTAATTAGAGGCTGTGCACTTAAACGGTCGAATACTGTATTCTAACCCTTGTTTCTGAATGTCAAATGTGAAATAAGTGCTGTGGATGCACATGAAAATTTGCAGGATTGTGCACAAAATATTCTGCTTACCTTTTCTTATGCTATCATATGAAGTTCTTTCAGCTTCTCCCTTTTTCACTCAGGGTTGACTCTTTCTTAAAATCAAATCACTTTGTCATTGGCTGACCCTCAGTTATTCCATTAAGTTTTGTCCAAGTTGGCTCAAAAACTCTTGGAGTTATTTCGTTCACACACCGCTGGATACACAGGAAAACAATACTCCTCGCATGTGCAAACACACACAAGGTGTGTTTATCAAGATAAAAATAATGAAGTCACCTTTACAAAAAAAAAGGTAAAAATTGAGCTTGTGGGTGTATTTGTTGGCCACTATGATGAAAGTACCATCTTGGTTGTTGAGGTTATTTTTCTTGGAAACAGAGAATAAATAAATGGACTGCATTTCTACAGCGCTTTTCCATCTAGCAGATGCTCAAACCACTTTACAATGATGCCTCAGATTTACTTTCCCAACCAAGGCCGGTACACATTTTTACAGCTTGGTGGACTGAGACAATGTAGATTAAGTGTCTTGTCTAAGGACACACAGGTAGCATGAGCGGGATTCGAAGCCAGGTTTACATATTGGTAGGCCAGCTCCTTATCCACTGAACTACATGCTCTACAAACAAGAACAACGTAAAAATCCAAACTCAACAGAGAAGGTATAAACTTTTTTCAAATTTTTACAAAATTTCCTCAGTAAAACCCAGATGAAACTGGCCAGTCTCCGGTCTATTGCACTGATGTGAGCAGCCTGCATCCTGCCATCCCTCACACTGAGCATACAGATCTGCTCTCCTCCTCACAGTGTATCACACAGTACAGCTCAGTCAGTACAGCCGGTTGGAGCGAGGTGTCTCTACGCGCTGTAGTCACAGTGATGAGCTGTATACCCGGCCACCTCATTGAGCATCTCTGCTGCACACCTTGCTGGTCTTTCTGCTCTCTGCCATCCGGTTCACCCATGCTGGCTGCTGCCACTGTTGGATTTTTGTCCCATCGCACTGCATTTTTGTTCTGCTCTCTTGTGGCTCCTTATCGCTGCATCCTCGAAAGGCACTTTTGTGTGATTCCTCATGCTGGCGACAGTGCCACCATGTCCCATCAGACCTGCGGGAAAGAAAACAGATACACAGATGGCTCACTTTGATCCTCCGCTGGTACAACCAAACAACCCCGTTTCTCCTGTGTTGCACATCCAACACTGAGGAGCAACTGCACATGAGGCATTTCATTGCTTGATGCAGGAAAATGAAAGGTTTGAACACCACCTTCAAATATACTTCAGAATGAATTCTGAAATCGTAACAAGTTAAATCCTGAAGGGACAGCAGAACAGGTTCAGAGAATCATACCAAATACTTTTCTGCACTGTTTAATCAACTGAAAAAAACTCTGCATACTGTTCGACATGTAACGTTCCATAATGAATTACAACAATCTCTATATTAATCGCAAGGCGGTCAGGACTGCAGAGTACCAGGTCTGCAAAGAACTCCTAGGAATGGCGGCTGTGACCCACCACCTTAGTTTCATAATCTTGTATGCATGTCCTGTTCTTGTTTTTATCTGAAGTACGTTACTGATGAACTCAAACTTCTTGAAATCAGTAAAATCCTTGTGCACTAAATAAGCCTCCCTGAATACATTGTGGTTGGCTCAGATGAAATGAAAGGCAGAGGCTATGATCAGTCAGGTTAATAAAGACTTTATGCATTCAGGGTCAATATTTGATAGCTGAAATGTAAATGCATCTCTGCCCCATGTTCTGCCACTAATGGAGCCAAAGAAAATCTGGATTTGTTTGATTTTAAGCCTATTTCAATATCTTAAGTTTGTAAAGGACACTAATAGTAGATGAAACAATGGAAAAATCATTCAAATGATGATTCAAGCATGGAACTTGGCTTAAACATTCACACTGGGGTATTCTTCAAATCATTCTGATGAGCCAAGTGACAATCCAAGATGACTGCCATTTGTCAAGATGGTCGATTTGAGTGAATATTGGGTTTGTTAATATATATATTTTTAAATCTTAAACCTGATTTTGACATTAACTATCCCACAAGAGACCGTTTTTGTATATAAAATGATGTGTAAATATTAATATTGCATAGCACTTTTTCCAGCTTAAATGACCATTTAATTTTCTCTAACAGGACAGGGACAAAAACATTTTATGTGCAGTATAATAAACTATATTAATAGTTGGCATTAAAACTGGACAAAAATACAAAATATCCATTTTCATTTTAACATGACAAGATTTATTCTTTCATTTTTACAACAGAAAATACAATAAATTTAGTGGACGTAAACTTGTGCTATAGATTTCAACTTATGCCATTTGGACAGTTTCACTGTTCAATCCCTTACTAGTTACATACATAAATGTTGATTTATTCATATTTCACTTTTTTTAATATATATATATAAAAAACTAAAAATAGAAAAAATGTACAAATGTGATTTTTACTTGGCTCATCAGCTAATTTTGAAGAATACCCCAAAATGAATGTTCTTGCCAAGTTTCATGCTTGTATCATCATTTGAATGATTCTCCTCAAAATCAGCAGTAGGCTGCTCTACTATGACTACAAAAAGTCTGCAGGTCCAGATAATCTGGATCCTTATCTTTGAAAGGTAGCGGCAGATATTATTGCAGAGGCCATTACTCACATTTTTTTAATTTGAGTCTTCTCTCCAACTTCATACCTAAAATTTTGAAAGCTGAATATGTTCTCCCTTTATTTAAAGGTGGAGACACCTCAGAGTTCCAATTTCAATTTTTCTCACTTCTGGCTGAGATACTTGAATCCCAGGTAAATTTACAGTTAAAGCAGTTTTTACTTGATACAAATATTTTAAGTGATTTTCAGTCTGGTTTTAGAACTGGGCACAGTACATTTACTGCTGCTACTCTTGTGATAAATGCTATAATTGGTGCCTTGGTCAGAAAACTGCACTGTACTGCCTTATTTGTGGACCTTTCAAAGGCATTTGATTCAGTGGACCCTAAATTGTTGCTGAAAAAACTAAGTAATGCTGGTTTCAATCCTAAGGCTGTACAGTGGTCAGAAATTATTTGGTCGATAGCAGTCAGTGTGTTTATGCAGAGGAGCACAAATTTGAATTTTTTGACATAACTAAAGAGGTCCCCCTGAGTTCCATTTTGAGACCTATTTTTTTCAATTTTCATAAATAAGTTGGGTGACTTTCAAGCAAAAACACATTTATATGCTGATGACACTGTAATTTACAAACATGCTTCCTCCATAGTACAGGTGGTGCAAAAGCTTCACACTGCATTCCAGCCATTCTAATCTGCTCTGCTGAGTTTAAATTTATTTTTAAATGCTCAGAAACCAATGTTATGGTTTTATCAAAAGCTTGCTCCCAGTTGCTTGATGATCTTAATATTTTCAAATCTAATGGAAAATCTGTTGAAAGGGTGCTCTCATACACGTACTTGGATATGGATAGATGACAAGCTATCATTTAATGTACATATTGCTAATCTAGTTAGGAAGGTCAAAGTGAAGATGAGTGTTTATTTCAAATAAGCCTTGCTTTATTTTCAGTGCTCAGAAAAAAAAACTTGTAGAGGCTACTTTTCTGTCTGATTGATTATGTTGACATGCAGTCATGGTCAGAATTACTGGCACCCCTATATTTTATGTACTCATTTTAACATTTGGTCAGAAATAAATGCAAACAAACCAATTTTGTTTAATCAAAATATTTTTTTAAAATGTCCAAAGTTATTTGGCAACAACAAAAAAACAAAATGCTTTCATAAACTGAAACAAAAAATACTAACATAAAATGCATGCTGGACACAGTTATTGGCACCCTTTGATGAATTTACAGTAAATCATCACTAATAGCCAGTTTTCTTTAGGCAAGTCAGGGGATGGATACATGAACATTTCCAAGTCACTGAATATATCTTAGACTTCATTTACATCAATCTTTAAGAAATACAAACATTATGGTACTGTATGGTAAATCTGTTTGGGGGAGGCAGTTCTCAAAAACTGAGTGACCGTGCAAGGAGGAGAGTAGCGAGGGAAGCCACCAAGCCACCCAGACAACTCTAAAGGAGTTATCTGCTTCTGTGGCTGTGATTGGAGAAATTGTGTGTAGTGCAACTTTTGTCTGTTGCATCACCGGTCACAGTTTCATAGTGGAGTGGAGCAGAGGGTTTTTTTTTTCTAACAACAAAACAGATCAAATCTAGGCTTGCATCTGCCATAT
>OMMV01191716.1:0-14939 GCA_900302635.1 Chatrabus melanurus
GTTAGTTTGTGACTCTAAATTGACCGTAGATGTGAGTAAGAGTGTGTTTGTCTGTCTATATGTGGCTCTGCGATGGACTGGCAGCCTGTCCAGGGTGTACCCTGCCTCTCACCCAATGACCACTGGGATAGGCTCCAGCACCCCCGTGACCCTTAACTGGAGTAAGCGGGTATAGAAAATGAATGAATGAGCTTTTGATCAAATTTGTAGCGGAGATATTATGGTAAATGTGTTTTATGGGATGTGTTTTCCTTCACTTTGACCTTGGCCTTTGATCGATCTGTTCCAAAAGTTAATCATCTGGAGACACTAACTCAAGTAATATTCCCACCACATTTGGTGAAAATCCATCCAGCCGTTTTTTTTTTTTTTGGTTATTTTGTTCATACACAGGCACACACACACAGGATTGATTACAATACCCTGCTCGCACGTCGGCGCACAGGGTAATAAGGTATGGCTACTGATTTTCATGAAACTTGGTGTAAATGTTAAACTTACTGCAGAATACAATATGCTACATTTGAAGGTGGGACTTGATAAAGGGGTGGAGTCAAGACCTTTTTTTAAATCATTGCAACATAGGACATTTTTTAGTAATGAACATATTATCCACAGTTTAAGTGAATTGGTGGGCTTGGTTTGGAATAGGCACCATAGCATTTTAAAGCAGAAGAGCCAGGACATTTTAAAAGCTTCTAAAATTGTGACATAGGGCAGGTTAGCCGAACAGCTTTGCAAAGCTTTGGGTAGAAGAATGCGCCTCCCCTGGAAATAGAAACCACTGAATTTAGGCCTGATTTGCAGAAGCAGGTGGAACAGGAAATTTTTGACATTGCAACATGAACCCTTTTGGTCATTGGGTGATGCATGCACTCTGAAGAGTGCTCTTCTAGTGTTACATTTGATTTGCGTAATTCCATAATAATAAAACTGTTTGTTGGTTTTGCTCTTTAAAAAGGTTTTATAAGTCTGAGTTACAGTGGGACATGTATGCATGTCTTGTCAGTCTCCTTTTGTGTCTTAGCACTGGGCGCCATCTCTCACAACCCCGTTAATAAAAAGATTCAGCACTTTCTGGTCTTGATAATCTTCTCTGAACAAATGATGCCTGAAATTTTTATTCTTTTTATAATGGAATTCCGATGGCCTTTGCTGCAAATCTAGTGGAAATTTTTGCATATCAAGTAGGAAAAATTAAATGTTAACCACGTTTTAATGTGATTAAGGGTGACAGGGACATTATTTCTGCTAATCATTCAGCGGCTTAAAAGGCTCAAACAAGACGATGGAACAAGCCGTGTTTGTGCCTCTTTTCTAGCTGCTCTCACTTCCAGAAGAAAAACAGTTATCTTGCATATGCTTTCACAAAATCCAAAATGCAATGTGGTTTTATTTTTAAGTTTATGTTAATTTGTCAAGCTACTTATCTTACATTAGGAAAAACAGCTTTCATGCTATTTGTAAGGGGTTAGGGCATGCAGCATTTATTATACTGCCAATTAAAAGCCAGATATATTGTGAAATAACAATATAAGGGAGGAAAAAACAGTAGAGACCCCACAACAGTCTGAGTGTGAATGGAGATGTCCCAGAGGGGGCCCCCCTCTACTGCTGGTCTATTTGTCTTTTTGTGTGGGAATCCTGAGAGGGGGATAATTCCTGTGTTTCTGTGTGCCTGGGGCTTCCCTGGGCTTTGTCAGAGCTCAGATCTGATTAAACGAATCAAGAGGAGAAAACAATGGGAGTTCCTAAAGTACAGGTGCTGGTACCTGAGACAATGACGGGGGCCTGTGTCTGCCATACATTCATACAGAGTGGCTTTATTAGAAGTGCTTAGCCAGTTAAGCCTGTAAAAGGCGGGCCACCACCTCCACTCTGAGCACCTCCTTTCAGATGCAATTGAATGCTGACAAACCTGATGTGTAATCCATTACCAGCCTACAACTTCATCTCACCCTCAGGTGGAGGATCTGCCAACAGACTATCCCAGTACCTAAACCTCTTCCTGTGTGTAGCTTTGTTGTGATTGCCCCAATTCACCAATCTGGGCACCTGCTGGCTCACACACAGGGAAACACATGGCTATCATGGAGTAGGCCCTATCGCATATAGCCAAAAATCAACCCAGAATGCATTGCGTCGTCAACTTCTGGAGATTTTGGAAAACAACCAGTGTTCCCAGTGAGTAGGTTCACTTTGCAGCGCCTGGAAAATAGGTTTTATTTCTACATGTGATGCAACACGCCGTACCCCTGGGTACAACGTAATTTGCAGCGCCATCGAGCGGTTGTCTTGGCAACTACAGGGTTGTCGCCAGCGTATTTCAGCATAACGGGCTGTTACGCTGCCCCTAATAAAGCTGACGCTGTGATTAAGCGTTACACTGTTTTTCAAACTGTATAACGGCTGCTTTGATTCTGTCTGTGACAGATGTAGAGATCCGTGGACACTGTGGCTAATCCGCGGGTTGGGCGGGCCAAAAAATAACATTCTGATTAATTGTGGGTGGGTCGCGGGTGGATGAAATAAATTATTAACAAGTAAAATATTCTCTGAAATGTGAACCTTTTTAAAACTTATTTTTTCTACTCGCAGGCTCACACTAATTTGCAGACTCTCCTTCGGCTGCACAGCTGCAGTTCCATTTCAGACAGATTCGCTCCACTGTCGCTGAAAAAATGTGTGTCTGTGATGTGGCACGAGGTGAAAATCAGCCACAGAGTGTTTTCTGGACTTGATCAAAATAGGTGCTGAGACTCCTGCCACTGTAAAAGTCAGGAACTGGGTTTAAAGAATTGAGCCACAGAGGTGCGTCATGAGACTGGAGCGATTGCGCGCTGACAGCTCTGCAGAGCCAAATTTCTCCACTGATCTGCACTCCACGTTCAGGCTGAGATTAGTTTTATATAAGGAGGTGAAGTAATGTAATATGTATTATGGCCAAATAACACGGGATAAGAAAATATAAATGAGAGATGGGCGTGGCTACTCAATAAACGAGCCAGAAGCCGTGACTCTTAAATTTTTTTTTATTTTTTACCAGGCTTCTGCACTTTTTCTCCCCTTGTTCTGAGCTCTGAAAGGATGGACTCATTTCTACAATCACTTTTTATTAACTATCTTCAAGTTATTTGATATGCGCTCTGCAGAGGTGCTCAGCAATGTGCGCTCCTGTGAGGCTATCGTGCACACGCGTTTTAACTGATGCAAGTGCAATGCAGCTGCTGTTATTGTTTTCTTTGTTATTATTATTTGTTTTTTAACTGGTGCAAACTTTCACATAAAGATCAGGCAATATTTCTTCTATTCTGGTGTCTTTTTCATAAGAATTGAGATCCTGTTCTGCCCAAAAAATAATAAAACCTCATTTTTGGTACCCCAGGGTACAAAAATGTGCATCATGTGTCTATGAGAAATCCATACAAGTTTATCTGATTTTTGGAAGTGTGACCATGAAGGCTCGGAGAGGAAGTGACACCAGCCAAGTACAGCGTACGGCTCTGTTGGCGATCTGAACCGGACAGCTTTGCCATGGACATGGGACTTTGAAACAGTTACCACCGCTTCGTATTAGCGATGTTTATGCTCGCCTGCTTATTGAATGTGTTTGGACAAATGAAAGAATCAAAAAACACAAATGTGACGATGGCTTTCGGATGTTCAAACTCATAGAACTTGGAAGTATTGAAGCATACAAAGCCGTGTGAAGCCCAAAGCAGCATCAGATAACAGCACGCTGTGTGCACTACAGGAGAAGTAAAATCAGCAGGATGTGGTTGTGCTGCAGGGTATGTACGTATTTACTAATTATTACTTAATATGTCTGATCTGGTTTACTGTTATTAAATAATAACAATAATAATATTTTATTTACAACCCCAAATCAGAAAAAGTTGGGAAGATATGGAAAATTCTAATTTAAAAAAATGCAGTGATCCCTACATTTACTTTGACTTCTATTTCATTGCACACAGTATGAACCCAAGATATTTCATGTTTTTTGTGGTCAACATAGTTTTATTTATTAATATACATCCATTCCTGCATTTCAGGCCTGCAACACATTCCAAAAAAAAAAGTTGAGACAAGGGCAATTTATTCTTAATATAAGGATTAAATCATCAATCATTTTACAGCCAGTTTTCTTGAGACAAGTCAGGGGATGGATACATGAACATTTCCAAGTCACTGAATATGTCTTGGACTTCATTTACATCAATCATTATGACATACAAACAGTAGGGTACTGTATGGTAAATCTGTGTCAAGTACCGGTAGGCAGTTCTCAAAAACTGAGTGACCATGCTGGAAGGAGACTAGTGAGGGAAGCCACCAAGACACCCAGACAATTCTGAAGGAGTTATATGCTTCTGTGGTTGTGGTTGGAGAAACTGTGCACAGTGCAACTTTTGTCTGATGCCATCACAAGTTAAAGCTGCTTCATGATGAAGTGCTGTAGAGGAGGATTTTCTTAAAAACGTGAAATTTCAGCTGGCATTTGCCAGAAGGCACATGGGAAACCCGAGCTTTGATTTGAGCTGTTTTCCTGTTTTACAATCCTTCTCTACTCCACCTCAACATGAAGCTGTGAATGGGGATACAACAGGCAAATGTTGCACCATTCCCAGTTTCTCCACTTGAGGTCTTAAAGACCTCAACCAAACTCGACCGCCTTATCTCAGTTGGTAGACTATTCCACAGCAACTGTGCACAAACAGAAAATGCTCTAACACCCACTGTGTTCTTATTCTTTTTGTAAAACGTGGGCACACAGCAAATAGCCTCCTGCGATCACAATGGCCGAGCTGGTACATATGGTTCAACCAACATAGTCGTGGACTGGCGCACAGCCTTTCCGTATCTTGTAAATCAGTAGCAGGACCCTGCAATCCACCCTCGCCCAAACAGGCAGCCAGTGAAGGGAAGTCAACACTGGGGTAATATGGTCAAACTTTCATGTCAGCAAACGAGCAGGTGACTTTTAAAGCTTTTCAGGGGCAGGCTCAAAAACAGTGCATTAAATAATCGATTCGAGCTGTCACAAAAGCATAGATCAGCACCAGAGCGTCAGATTTGGACAAAATTGGTCTAATCTTTGTAATATTGCGCAGATGAAAGAAAGCAATTCTTGTCATCTCTCTAATGTGCGCATCAAAGGACAATGACTGATCGAAAATCACACCAAGATTCCAAACTGTGGCACCGTTTCTAATCACCCCACCACCTAAAGATAGGTTGAGATTGTCACATAATTCTCTTAGTTTTGCAAGCCCAATAACCAACATCTCAGTCTTATTGACACTGAGCAGCAGGAAGTTAGAAGATAGCTAGTTCCTCACAGCAAGCAGGCAAGACTCCAACCTTGCAATATTTGCTCTATTTTCTGTATGCACCGGCATATACAACTGTAAATCATCTGTATTGCAGTGAAACCCAATCCCAAAGCTAAGTATGAGCTTTTCCAAAGGTGCCAAATAGAGAGAGAATAATAATGGGCCAATATCCGACCCCTGAGGAACCCCATGACTCACAGTAGACCAGGGGTTCTTAACCTTTTATACTTTAAGGCCCACCTATTCATACTTGGAACTAGTTGGGGTCCATTAAAAAAGATCCCCAATTTTTTTTGTCTATTCTATTCTAATCAATTCAATGGATTACAAATTCTATTGTAAAGTGTATTAATGGAATGCAGCATCACTCCCTGTTACAGATGGGAACTCAGGAATTAAGGTAAGAAACCAGACCTGTTTTTAACCCAAATGTTGTTGAATGAATTGACTGTATTTTCCAAGTAGTAATAATAATATTAGTAGTCATTGTTAAATTGAACAATCTTGTCAGTGATGTGAGGTCAGTGCTCCTGCTTTGTCTGTATCACACTACATGCGGCTGTGGCAGAGTCGTGCTGGACTGCGCCCCAGATCACCTCTGCAAGTCGGGCTCACAGTAGTCAAACAAACTGGACTTTGGGGGTGTAACACGCTTGGGCGCAGTCCAGAGTGCATAGTGTGAGTACACCCTTAGAACGAATCATGTACTATTTATTATTTTAACAGTTGCTGTTTATAATTTCTATACGGTGTTTAAAACATCTAATTTCCATCAAAGATTAGATCAATATTGTAATATTAATATGAATTAATATTAATATTGTTCCCTACTAAAAATTAGCTTCAACTTGAAAAAAAAATTCATGGCCCACTAGATGGCGGTGTGCGGCCCACTAATGGGCCATGGCCCAGTGGTTATGAAACATTGTTGAAAACAACACATTACCGCTGGCCCACTAAATATGACCTCAACCGCAAAAGTGCCTTACCAGAAATGCCTTTGGTATACCGTTGGTATTTCCAGTACGGTGCGTGGACCTACGCACACTGTCCAGAGATCTCATTACTGTATAAGCTCTTCCCAGATGTCTCTTGGCCTTATAGGTGGAGTTCCCAGAGACATGAATGTCACTGCCAAGATAAATGAATCTCTCAACAATTTCCACTCTTTCAAAACATATAGACAGACTGTTAATGACTGAGTCAAAGAAGCCATTGAATACATCAATCTTAGTATTCATTCATTCAGCCATTTTACACAGCCTATCAGGCGGTGGTCTGCAGTGGCTGCTGGTTAAGTAACGTAATGCAGATTTCCCTCTCCACAGCCACATCCTCAATTCAATTCCATTCAATTCAATTTATTTATATAGCGCCAAATCACAACATAGTCACCCCAAGGCGCTTCACAAGGGTAAGGTCTAACCTTACCCACCCCCTGAGCAAGCACAATGGCAACAGTGGTGAGGAAAAACTCCCTGATGTTTCAGGAAGAAATTTCAACCAGACCAAACTCAGAGGGGTGACCATCTGCTATAGCCATACTACCAATGACAACAGATGACTAAGACAAAGCACAACAAGAATTGTAAAACATGCACAGAAAGAAGGAGACAGTGTCCAGTGATCATACAGTTCAGTTATCCTCCATGCAATAGGATCCAGGGATAGGGACACTGCCAGGACGCTGTTGAGGGGTCCATACTCAGACATTTGGTAACCAACCCGCAGTCCAAATTCTGCCACATACTCCGCTAATCCTCCAATTACTCCTGAGAGATTCCTAGTCACATGAGATAGGTAATACTCCACAGTGTTCTGGGTCTAACCTAGGATGGGAATTACTCTGATCAGATGCCCACACTACCTCAAATGGCTGCTTTCAAAGAAAATTCAGCTATTGTACTCTGAGTTTATTCCTGTAATGAAGGGTAAGGCCAACCACTATGAGAAGGAAACACATTTTGAATCTCTACATCTATGATCTCATTCTTTCAGTCACGACCCAAAGTTCATGACCAAAGGTGAGTGCTGGAACATAAATTCACTGGTAAACTGATAGCTTTGCCTTCTGACTCAAGTCTTTTCTTGAACATTGCATCAAAGCAAACACGAAGACTAGTAGAACTCCTTCATTCTAGATAGTCACTTGCTCCAAACTTGTAGGGAGCAATTCTCTGGTTTCAGGAATACCATGGTCTGTGACGTGGAGGTGCTGATCCTAATCCAAACTGCTTCACAATAGGCAAATGGTCCTAAATCAGCACTAGAGGTTCTGCTCGGAACAAGCTATCAGAACTACACCATACGTGACTGTATCTACAGAAAGCAGCAATATACTCTTGAGGGCTACCCTAATGGACATTCTCCATCCATTGGCTGCATGGTGACACTGTGCAGGAAAATCAGAAACAGAATCAGTGACAGAGTCCAATACCGATCAAGAATGAGCAATCTTTTTCCCCCAATATGTAGGTGGAGTTACCCATCCATTTCATTCCTTCAACATCTATGGTGGTAATACTGAAGTGTGATGAAATCTGAATTGAAGTCAAAATGTGTCCCGCCGTCTTACCTAGAAACAAGAGGCTCATTTTAGTTGCTGCGAATAAAAGATGAATTTTAGGGACACCTCTTTTTGAGACTCTCTACATCATTCTTAACAACTAGACATCGGATCGCCAAGTAATTCACTTAGGGTTCCTTCGGTTTCAACAGCACCATGTTGCAAGGACGAAGGTGTTTGGATGTAAACAGCACACAGCATCCTAACCCCCTCCTCTATGATGGCAGACTGAAATGAGAGGTATGATCTCATGGTGGCTTTTGAGGCTGGCAAGTCGGGGACTCTGTGGGAAGCTTTTCATCTTCCCAGTGGTGAGCTCCTGAGCGACAAGAGTGCAGACGCTCTCTGCTCCCTGTGGCCATGGCCGGATAGAAAGACATTACACATCAGTCCCAAAGGAGGAAGATCCAACACACACATACACGCATGCTCTTGCGCGTGCGCGCACACACCACTGCCAATATCACCAACTTCTTTCACTCTTCAAAGCAATCCCAGGCTGGAGGAAGCGACGCACAGTGTAGGCACAATGGGAGCAGCTTTAATTAAGAGCATCATCTCACATCATACCTCAAACAAACCTCAAAGGCGTGCTAGTAACAAGCCGATTTTGAACAGGTTTCTTTTCTTTGAAAAAGACACCTATTAAATTTTTAAAGACATTCTCTTTTTTTTCTCCTTAAACGTTTGCGAACGATAGACATAAGCCCAACAAGCGCTCATCCCTGGTTTCATCAGAAATCCAAACTGTAACACACAGGAGGAGCACATTGCACATCACCCAAAAATAATTCTCTATATGGGGTATCCATTCTGTCATTCATGGCAGTTGACTGGGCGAGAGAAAATAAGGGAGCCGGGGGAGAGTGGAGGAGTCATCACGATGTGACAATTGTGACAAGAGCAGGCAAAGTGTAGCGGCAGAAGAACACCGCACGGTTTTCTCCGTCTCTTCTTTTTTTCCCCCTGGATGACAACTTAATGTCTACCACATGCAATATTTATTCTCATCGTGTGTCAGACTGTCTAGCTGTCCTGGGGAGTACAAAGAATGCCACTTATTAGAATAAAAGCAGAAGCAAGGTAATCAAGGACATATGTAACATCAACCAATCACGTCCCCTTCCCATACAGCACCCTGTTCAAAACAGTTCAGCAACAATTCTGATAATAAGCTTTTTTTGTGGCTGTGCCAACACTAAATTTATTTATTTATCTCATTAGAACTACCCAGGCTGCAGGCTACTAGCTGTGGCGCATGTGTACAGTCATAAATTTATTGCAAAGATAAGAAGTACAGCTGAACAAGCCATCAAATGTGTCATCAGAGATATATCGAAATTCACACAGACATCTCTTAATATGTGCAATGACAAACTGGTACTTTGGGAACAACTCTCGGGGCGCCATTTGTTCAGTTGCTCAGAAGAAAGAAAGTGTGCTTTGCTTCTACTCAGATGTCTGCATTCATTATAAACTAGTTGACTATCAATTCCAGAGGCGGCTCCAGGGGTTATTTCTTGGTGGGGGTGTGATTATTTAGTGGTGAGGGGACAGAATTTGCAGCAATAGTGCAAATATGCATTTGAAAAATAAATTTTAAGTGCCTATTACATTCACGTTGCTAATTCACACATACAGCACACAAAGGATAGAACTATCATTAGCAATTGCTTCAAAATCCTAACAATTGCCCTTGTAACAAGACACAGATGTAAATTTAGAAAGTTTGGGAAAACGTACAGGCAGAACAATAGAAAAACACAGCTAACAGTAATTGACATGGTTCCAAGAGTTTTATGCCAAGGTGTGGTACTGGGGAAAAGCCCCCCCCCCCCAAAAAGCCTCAAATAGCCTGTGATAACCAAGCCCAGCTCCTGGCCTTCACATGTAATTAACTGATAAGCCTAGCAGAAGTGTCTCTACTAACAGGAGAAGGGCTGAGGGCACGTTTCCGGCACCTTAAAACCATTTGTTTGAGGTAGATGTGGCTCATCATCTTGGAGAAGGAAAACTCTGATTTCTGATTGCTGCTATATGGGAGAGAGTTCAGGAGACAGCACTGAGAAAAAATCCAGAGTGGGGCTACCTGGAATAGGGTGAGGGTTAGGAACCCTTGTCAGAAACCCCAAGTGCTGAAGACGGGCCACATGGTGCACTCTAACAGACTATGACACCACATATATACTGCCGTAATGACACTTGGAGACACGATTTGAAATTCAAAAGGTGCTTGCCTTTTGAGGATCCCTATGCAGGTGCAGCACTGGGCTCCGTACCTCGAAGGAGTCCATCCTCGGCTACTGGATGGTCCTTCATCTTGTCTTGTGCAGCCAGGTGATGGAGAGGTAAAGTGCTGGACACAAGAACTCAAGAACTGATCTGCAAATGTGAAGGTGATCAAGAAGAAGAAGACAACAAGTGACACAGTCAGAATAGAAGCTGTCATGCTCCCACTTCTCAATTTCACCAAATTCCTGGCAAAGAAATAATCCATTTCTAATCATTCTAATCTAATCATCAGAAATAATAATTTCTAAACAAACAGGAGATGAAAGTCCTACACTGTTGCTTATCCCCAGATTCCATAGTTTGACGAGGATGAGAGACTATGACTTCTCCTAAGTGGGACACTAGTCCGTTGCAGGTTAGTTCCCCAGCCAAGGCCGGTACCCATTTACAGCTGGGTGGACTGGGACAATGCAGATCACATGACTTGTCCAAGAACATAAACAGGTAGTGTTACACTACTAGTGTTACACTAGTGTTACACTAGTCTGTTAGCTCAGACTCTGGGTGTCTTCAAGTCCCACTTGAAGACCTACCTTTTTTCACTTGCTTTTGAATAGTGTCTTTCCATTTGCTGTTCTCTTAATTTTTTATAAGTCATTGTTCTTTTTAACTCATTTTTTATTTTTATTTTTTAATTTATTTATTTTTTATGCATTTTATGCACGTTATGTGAAGCACTTTGGTGCGGCTCAGCCGTTTGTAAATTGTGCTATATAAATAAATATGACTTGACTTGACTTGACACAGATGTTGACAGAATAATGAAAATATAAGTCCCTCTTGCATTATGTGAGTGGCGTTAAGTTGCTCAGTTGATCCTAGTGTGTTGCATAAACAATATCATATGGCTGCCATGGAAACTGGGTCCTCTACAGGACTCTATCAGTCAGAGTATATTGGGGGTGGTGGTGAGAAACCGAGGCTGAGACACAGGATTTTGAATGGCAAATGTCAATTGTCTAGTCGGGTTATGGTGGTGCTACTGAAAGTTTGGGGGGTGGCTACGACCCCATCAAGGCCCCCAGAGCCGCCTATGCTCAATCTGCATTAGTGTCCTTGGAATGGACAGGATACTGTCATCTTGTGGAGTGATTACAGAGTAAGAGTCAGCGTCAGTCCAAAGTTTCGAGGCTGTCTCATTAGATTTAACAACAGTGTTCACCACAAGCACACAACAAAGAGACCAAAACCACCACATGTGTGTGTGTGTGTGCGTCCAACATATCGGACATAATCACAACAGGATGACATGTGACATGTGAACAGTGTCCTTTCATTACCTGGACTGAGGACAGTCAATAACCAGGATAACTGGACCAACAGGACTTTATCAGCGCCATCTGTTTTGGTTTTATTACACAGCCTCTCCTGTTGTTTTCTGTCATTCAAAAGCAAGCTAAAGTCAGACATTAGGGCTGACTGCAGGCACATGGTTCCACATCTTACCATGGGAAAGTGGTTTTCAGGATCCCACACTGCACAAGGACAGAGTGGACGCCTGCACAAGACAAAAGGAGCAACAAGCGATTGTATATCTCCCACACGGCTTTGAAAAGTGAACTCTAACTCCCCAGATAGTAGTTCCTAAAACTCAGATGGAGCCTGTGGTTTTTCACTCAATAAAGATGCTGTTGTGTTTATGGGAATTATGGTTTTGGAGGAGCCAAAGAGGGCTGCGACAACCGCTTTCAATGAAGTGGCTTTTATACAGTTTTTATTCTGTCTCTTAAATCTTCTCACAAATGGCTTACTGTCAAAGGGGCTTGCACAAAAGAAGTTCCATGTCCAAAGAATGGATACTGCAATGTAAAAGTCAGCGTTAACGCCGAGCAAACCGCTTCAGGATCTGTGAGAAAGCTGCAGGTTTGACAGTGTGCAGCCACACTGCTGCTCCTGTTCAGCCTTTCTTTATTTTAATTGTCAAAGCTCCTCCTGCAGGCCAACCAGAGAATCATTTTTCACCTCCTCTCCTTTTGCAGCACAAAGAGGTCTTCAAATTTAACACCAGAGATGTTGCACGACATTTTTTTTTTGCAGAGTAACATTTTACAATGGAGCAGAGAGAGGCTCAACATCTTGCTAAAGGGCACCTCAACAGGATATAAGTAGTGCTGAAATTATTAGTTCATCAAGCGTAAAATAAATGGAAATGATTTGGATATTCAATAAATTTTCTTTATCAAGGTATGAAGAAAAACTGACAATCTTTAGCGGATTTTATATGATGATTTGCAAATTTTCTGAGGGTTATATAAATTAAAATTGAATTCCTTGGGGATTTTTGGTCAAACTAAAGTTGTACAGTACTGTGCAAAAGTACTAGGGCTTAAGCACCCTAGTATTTCTATATAAATGTTTTTTCCCCTCATTAACATGACAGTAACAGGCCAAATTTGAATTTTCCAAATGTTAATTAACAAAAATCAACAAATAAAATGTTACAGAGATCTTACTGGAGAGAGTAGCATAATAAAATTAGATTAAAGACAATCCTGATTATTTTGTAGGTTGGCAGCCTGATGCATGAATCCATAAAGACAATAAACAGGTGATAATAATCAATGAATAATGACTTGATCAACATGTTCTTAAATGCATGCGATAGTTCACCCAAAAGAATCCCGTTTCAAATGTAAAGAGTGGTTACACAAAATGTGTATTTTGTTCAGTTTTGAACACTTAACACTGTTTATAATGATGTAGATCCAAAAAATCAACAGACAGAATAATCAATAATGACAATAATTGTTTTTTTTTTTTGCAGCTGTTACACATCAGGATGAGGTGCACTGCTTTTGGTGGGTTTGGTCTGAGCACAGGTCACTGAGGTGCACAGTGCTTTTAATTATCTCAAAAACTCAGATGAGAAAACAACTTCAGACAAATGTGGGTGGGGATTAATCATGAATGAACATCGTATCCATCTGTCTGAGACTAAACAAAACAGCTTAATGCACTGAAGTGGTGCATGAAAATGTCACACAAAATGTAATATAACAGACACATTTTAAAAAGGAAAATAAATACATTCAACACTACGACTGTAGAAAAGGCTGCAAAAACAAAGCGATGCATTTGTGTGCCCGTCTGTGCACACACACACTTGCATAGAGAATGACAGACAGTTAATAAAAGCTCCATCCAGCGGTACCCTGCAGTTCTTCCAGTCACGAGGATAACGCACACGGCAGAGGCACTCACAGACAGGTCACACTTGCTGCTTTCCTTAAAGGTCAACACACCTACTTAGGAGGAAACAATTTACTTTAATGCACATCATCCAAAAAGGAAAAAAAAAAAAGACAAGAAAGAAAAACACGGCAGTCTATCAGGAGTATTTTCAGCTGTCGTTTTGCCATTACAAAGTGTGACTGCTCTCATTTCTCTGACATGGACAAGAATGAAATATCTAATATGAAACCTATTAAAAAAATTAAAAGTTGATAAAGATGATGAGGCCCCAAGCTTGTAAAATAACCAATTTCTTCCCTGACAAGTGAAAACACGTGAACTCTGGGTAGACTGGAAGCGTCACATCATCGACAGCGCTCTAATAAACCTCCCTAACACACAAACTCCAGTCTGTGGCATCTTCCAGGCAGCTTGCTGACGCCCAGGAAAGAGGAGAAAGCCTCTTGATAAACTCTTTTAGATGCCATTCCCTATCACGCAATGCCTCTCAGTCATAAACACATGACAAACGCTGCCTTAATCATTTTTTACGAGCGGGGATGTGCAGGGGGTAGCTCATGGCTGGAGGGGAGAGGAGAGCGGTGAGCAGCAGGCGGCCCCCTCTGCACAGAGGAGAGGGCTGTGTGGTAAAGTCTCCTCTGGAACATCACTCGGCCTGCGCGTCTTTGATCTCCGCGCCACAATTACGCCAGCATCCAAATGAGCATGGAGTCGCCTCTGAAACAGACTTCAAACATGCACATGTACACATTCTCATACACATGCATCGTATAGGATTGGAGCCATGTGCTCCTCTCAACAGTAAATGATGTACTGTCTCCAGCAGAGAACCTGGGATGAAAGGAGGCCTTGCTCCTCCTCTGATCCCTCCATTAATGATGGTTTGTGAAAGCTAATACAGTGGATTCTTGTCAAAACAAAGCCAAGCTTGGTATGTGGTTCCCATACTCCAAACATGACGATCTTTGTAAACAATATGTGTTTTTTGGAGCATTAAAATGTTATAGAGCATTAATAATACTGTAATCAGTGTCTAAACAAATGCATTCATCAGCGGTATTGTGAGGTATTTGTCAATTTTAAAAAATTAATTAAAGGGTCATATTAAACACAGGTCAGTGGGTGTCGTAAAAACAAATATAAATGTTTTAGCCACAATTACAGTGGCCAACAGGAGACACACCGCTTCCAAATTAAGACAACACTAGCAAATGCAGAAAACATTGACAAATACAAAAAAACTACTGCATCAATTCAACAACAAGTAGTTGCATCAAAAAATGTCTTGCAAATTTTAAAAAAGCTTGCAAACACAGAAAAAAACTAACAAATATAACCTGTAGCACATGCAGCAATTTAATTTGGTAACATGTCTGCTGCAAATTCACACAATGCACCAAAACACCCAAACACAGTACTAACAACACAAAAAGAGGTTTCTGCTTGGAGGACTTTAACTGATGGACCGTTTAGTGCATCGCGCTCAATGCACAGTAGAAGTCAGTTAAAGTCCTCTGGGCAGAAACTGCTTTATCTGTTATTGTACTTCTGTT
>OMMV01191721.1:3932-16534 GCA_900302635.1 Chatrabus melanurus
ATATCAGTGGTAGTAAATCTTTTGTGATTAAATACCTGAATTAACAACCTCTATATTGAACAGCCCAACAGGTCTGTTTATAATAGATACTGTAGATATGATGTATGTGTTTTTGTTGTTGTTTTTTTAAGTCCAATTATCTCTCCTTGAATACAGACCGGAATTATTTTCTTTCATGTACATCTTCATATAGTGCGCTAACATTGTGCGATGTTTCATTAAAATCCATAAACCGGTTTAATAGGAGTTACACTTACAAAGTCAATATATTATGATACATCAATTAAACACAAAAGTCCAGTTATCTCCCCTTGACAATGTTGGACTGTAATTATTTTTGCTTCATGCACATCTTGATACGGTGTGCTACCACTGTGTGAAGTTTCACTAAAACCCATAAGCCAGTTTCGGGGGAGTTACTTTTACTAAATTAATATCATATGAAACACAAAAGCACAATTATCTCCCGCTGAAGACGTTGAACCGGAATTATTTTCCTTCATGTACGTCTTCATGTGGTGTGCTGCCACTGTGTGAAGTTTCACTGAAAACTCGTTTTGAAGGAGTTGCACTGACAAGACTAACGGACACACAGACGGACGGACACATTCCTGTAAACCACCCAAACTTTTGTTTGCAGGGGGGGGAATAAAAAGTTAACATGAAACTGAACATAAATCGAACTGAAAAAGTAAAACTAACTGAATCTGAAGTTCACTGAACATAAAGATAACTAAATATTAGCAACATCTGCACCAATAATAATAATATGACGATCATTTATTGATTCGTTTCTCTGCTGTTGTTGTACGTGTGTTTCGTTTGCAGACGTCCTCACCTTGCAGGTATCCCATCCTTTCAGTGGAGATGTTCATAGTTAACTTTCCAGATCCAAACAATGCAAAACTTTTTTCACTACTCTTTTTCTGCGGAATCTGGAATACACAATAATATTGTTACACATCTAACACACATAAACGATGTGGAAGATACTGTAAAGTCCATCTAAAAAGTCTCTACCGTCACATTGGGAACGGACACCTCGTCCTTTGAAAGTACAGTGAACTTTGTCTTGGCTTTGCTGTCCAGCTTCAAGGATCTGGATACTCTGGCTTCTAGGAAATACACGATTTTACCGTGTTTGCCTTTGAAACTTGTTGGCAAATCCCTAAAGTATGCACAGTTGAATACAGGAGAGACAAAAAATGTAATCGATGGAACAATAAATTTGGATTAATTGCACATCTGTTTGCAAAACTACTTACATTAAAGGTATTTCAAAACTAAAAGGATGTGCATGCCTTCCAGGGGTCAGGATTCCAGAGTCTATCAAAAGCAAAAGAAGATTTGATTATTTTCATGTACTTTATAAACAAGCATTGGTGTTTGTGGGCACCAGGCCTTAGGATTTTGAAATGAAAGAAGCTGACAAGTTCATTTCAAGCTTCATGTAACTTTACAAACAAAGATATAGATATTGTTGAGATATATATGTTGAGAGAGAGAGAGAGCAAAGGAAGAAGTGCCTGCTTCGGCTACATTCATAAAATTCCTTTCTGCAGGGTTGTGGGGGACTTATGACTGTGTTATTGTGGGATGTCCCATGTAATGGACGGACCACATAGTGGTGCTTCACCGGGGGCCCGACGCTGTGTCGGTCTGTCTGTCTGTCCGTCTGTTATGATGTCCCGCCAAGTGACCTTTCTGTCATATCTCAGCAACCACTTAAGATAGAGGCTTGATGTTTGGCTCATATGAAAGGTATTTGGAAGGGCTTTCATGAATTGTTAATTTGGTTGCTATGGTAACCATGGTTGCTAGGCAATAATTCTTTCTTGATTATCTCAGGAATTACTTACGATGGACACTTGATGTTTGGCTCACATGAAAGGTCTTTGAAAGGTCTTTCGGGCAATGTTGATTTGGTTGGTAGGGTAAACAATGGTTGCTAGGAAAACATTCTTTTTGAATATCTCATGAACTACTTATGATAGACACTTGATGCTTAGCTCATATGAAAGTTATTGTGGGTTGTCCCATGTAATGGACAAACCACCTAGTGGTACTCCACCGGGGGCCTGACCCTGTGTCTGTCTGTCTGTCTGTCTGTCTGTTATGATATCCCGCCAAGTGACCTTTCTGTACTTGGGTCATATCTCAGCAACGACTTAAGATAGAGACTTGATGTTAAGTGCATATGAAAGTTATTGTATATTGACTATACTGACCCTGGGACAACCAGGGGGCTTTACACACTGCTTATAGTTTGAATTTTAGAACGTAATCATTGTGAAACAATCAGAAAATAACAGTTTGTCTTTTTTTTGTAAATTTCTGCATGGAAACTCTCTCTCTCTCTCTCTCTCTCTCTCTCTCTCTCTCAGACCCCTTTCACTGTGTACCTGTCTCAACCATCTGCCTCACTCCCTTTTTATTTCACGGTTCCATTCATACAAATCCTTTCCACAGTGGCGGTATGGCCACATTGTTTGAGTTTTAGAACGTAGCCACTGTGAAACAATGAGACAGTAACAGTTTACTTCTCTGGTTTAGTACATTTCGGTGTGAAAATGGTCTGTCTCTCTCATTGTCAACCACACTTGCTCTTAATCCATCATCAATCCAGCATCCCCTAACAAACAGGTGGTAGACACATCTATGAGATATTATATAGCTCATAGATGAATGGTAATAGATGAATTGGTATTTTTTTATATACAAAGCAATACTTGGCAAAACATATGTGTGTTAATTGTACAGAGAAGTCATGGGCTTTACTCTTTGCGTTCTCAAGATTATCTATTGCTTTCTGTTCCATGTGCCTGTACTGAATTAGGTAAAAAGGCTTTTGTCCACTCTGCACCTTCTGCATGGAACTTGTTGCAGAATGATTGGAAATTAACTAATTAACTTACTGAGCACTTTTAAATCCAAATTGAGAGTACTTGAGGCAGACTCCACAACATCTACTTGTAATTTTAAATTTTATTAATTTATTTTTGGTCTTTTGCTTGTGTTTTAACTGTGTGTCTTTGTAACTGTGCTTTGTAATTGCTGCTGCCTATCTTGGCCCTGGTCTCCCTTGAAAAAGAGGTTTTTAATCTCAATGGGATCTTTCCTGGTTAAATAAAGGTATTGATATAAGCAAAATAAAAGTTGCCCTTTCGATTGATCTGGTGCATCAAAGTTCACCAGATGTGTAAGGGTTTGTCCTCATATGCTCTTTTTAATTTAGTGAGTTACACGATGATAGAATTGATTGTTTTTGAGTTATCATCTTAACAAAATGGACTGCACTTTCGTGGGAACATGACTAGTCTTTTCCAACTGATCCATCTGATCCTCAACTGCCCTCTTATATGATGTGTGAAAATATCAGACTCACCTCCTCTTGTGTGTTGCAGGATTATCTTTTCGTTGGAGAAAAATTTCTCTTTGGAATGATATGTGACATGAATGTTTCCATAATGTTCAGTCCACGACACGGTTGCCTTCCCTTTGGCCTTCACAGACAGACACTCAATTTTCGTTTCTTTAGCAACATCCAGCACGATTCTTCCATTTATTGTGTCTCCTTTGAAAAATACGTTGTCTTCATTTTTTGCATCATATTCAACAGAAATATTTTGGATGGTCATCGTTCCGTGGAAAGAATTGAATTGATGCGTTGCACAGGATCAGCTGTGTCTTCTCGACAACCGCCTGAGAGGGCAGAGACCAGCACCTGAGCTCTGTTTTTATTTCAGTCTAATCTCTATGACTGTCACGTGCTGCACTTTAATCAATCAATATTTGCCATGACATAAGCACAATCGTCTGAATAATACGCTGTTTATGACCAAGAGTTTTCCATTCAAAGCACAGGATGTGGTTTATTGGATTGGTTTTTTCCTCATATGTGTTTCTGTTAGGAGCCAATAACAAGCAGGTTGTTTTTAAGATGTTATAGACTGGTAGAGGTTAAGCCTCACAATTCATCATAGAGCAAACAGGTAAAAATACATATTTAAAAATGTACAAACACACGCAATATAGAAAAGGTATCTTAGAACTTGTTACAGCTTGAGAGATAAGATAAGCTGTGTGTCATGCAGGAGGGTGGTTATCTCATCAGTCACGGTAATTTATGGTGTGACACAGTGAGTCAGAGGCATGCGACTGTTAAACTTTCTACTATTTCCAAAAGTACACTCAATCACCCATTGAGAGTCTTAATTTATCATTAAGATGCCTCTGTTTCGCAGGACCAACAACAATCATCTTAGTCTTCTCTGAGTTCAGAAGTAAAAAATAGAAGACATCCAGTTCATCATTGCAACCAGATAAGCCTCTAGTTTTGCAATATGAGAAGAATTACCGACATAAACAGGCTCGTACACCTGCAGGTCATCAGCATAACAGTGAAAATCAATTCCATGGCTACACACAATCTGACCAAGACATGCAACATAAAGAGAGAACAGCAGTGGACCTAGAACAGAACCCTGAGGTGCACCATACTAACAATATTCATCGTTGAGAATTCTGATGTTGTGTGATGACTCAACCTTGGTGGTGATTAGGATCTGGCTGATATTTTTTATTTTTTCTCTTTCTTTAATTTCTTAAACATTGTGGGACAGGTTTTATTTTATTTTGTAAAAACATCAGCATCAGTCATCAGTCAGCAGCAGTAATAAACTGCACATTTGTGTTACAGAGTTTTGACTGGGAGAGGCTTGTTAGAATCTAAACTATTAGTATCTTTTTTAATAATCCTGTGATTTGGGGTGGATCCGAACATGTATTATGTGTTACTATTGCTGGAATGATTGAAAAAAAATCTAAAAGAGAGCGAGAGAGAGAATTTATGGAGCAGCGCTGATTTAGAGTCACCAATTCACCTAACCTGCATGTCTTTAGAAGTGGGAGGAAGCTGGAGCACCCAGAGGGAACCCACACAAACACGGGGAGAACATGTAAACTCCACACAGAAAGGACCAGGTCAGAAGTGAACCTGGGACCTTCTCTCTGTGAGGTGACAGTGATAACCACAAAACCACCGTGCTGCCTGGAGTTACAAATGTGTTAACAATCAATCAGTGTTTTATCAGCTGGCCACACGGGGGAGCTAGGACAAAAGGAATCAAATCAAATTACTTTATTAGTACCCAGAGGTAGATTTTGTTTGCAGTAGTCCTCATACACACATATGGGAAAAACATAAAGGCACATATCACACATCATCCAACTTAGGACAGTAGAAATTAAAAATTTAAAAATTAAAAAGTTCTTACAGGTCCAGATTATACTCAGATAATAAAGTGAACTAAAATACTAAATAGTAAAAATAAAACAAAATGAATCAGTAAAAACTGTTTAGGTTGTAAAAACATATATAATAGGTAAAAAAAATAAGTACATAAAATAAATACAGCAATGAGTAAATAAATAAAAACAGGTTCTTTTAAAGATGAAAGGCTTTTTGAGCAAAATGGAATTAAGGCATACGGTATCAATTAAAAAGACTATGAAGACTGAACAAAAAAAACCACCTCTCACGTGTCCACCTGCTGTCTGTGATAGAGAACTGAGTTTTCTTCACTCTGCAGTTTGATGATGGAGCAGTTCAAGAAGGTTGGATGCAGTTCTGCCAGTCTGATCACTAGAGGGTGCTGTAGCCAGAGCCTTTTCCTGATCCTATGTGCAAACTTTCACACACTTAAGTCCTTGGATATTTGGACTCAGCCATGATCCTCCCAAATGCAGACAGTACATAAAATGCCCTACCAGAGAGGGAAATGTCTTGGACCATTGCTTTACAGTAAAAAAGATGCCTATCCCTCTGTTTCTGGTGCAGTTCTTGTCCACTGAGGCCACTGTCTGGTTCATCTCCTCTCAATGAACAAACACAGACTGAAATCTGCTAAACCTGTGGTTGAAACAGTGAGAAGATGGACCAGTGAGGCAAAGCAGGAGCTCCACGCGTGCTTCGAGTGCACAGGCTGGAGTGTCTTTGAGACTGCAGCCGCAGACCTGGATGAGCTGACTGACACTGTGACATCATATATCAGCTTTTATGAGGATGTGCATTCCCACTAGCACAAGACATATCTATGCAACAATGAAAGTCAAGGTTCACCTCCGAGCTTAACCGGATCCATAAGGCTAAGGAGGAGGCCTACAGGAAGAGAGATAAGGACACTTGCAGACAACAAAAATACAAAATGGACAGGCTAATCAAAATAGCTACAAGAATCTAAAGAACAACAATCTAAATCTGAAGAACTCCAACAATCTAAAAGAAAAAAGGCTGGCAATTGACAACTCTGCTGTAGTTTGGAGGTGAATGCAGGACATTACACGGAGAGTATTCAGTGACTTGGCAGCGACCTCACTTTGTTTCACACCAGGTTTGATAGGCCTGAACCACCACGCCCATTCAACCCAGTCAACCTTTCACAAGTCAGTCTCAACATCGTCGCTCTCCACCATCCCTGCGGCAATCAGGATTTTTAAGGAGGACATCTGCAGACTACCCCAGGGTCCTTGTTCATATTAGCAACTGTTCCGGTTTCATAACATGATGTTTTTACGGGATGGGTTGGTTATCCAAATGCCCAACCCCCAACCTGGAGGACCAGTGGACTGTTTTTGTCTCATCACTAGTTGAATCTGCCAGGAGCTTATGCCCCTGCCGATACAGCCCTTGGGGTCACTAAGGCACAGTGTGTTGCCAGTGGTAGGCACAGATGGAGGCAGATTGTTACCGCCTCATGTCCCTCAAGGGACCAAGAGGACTAAATAAAGTATGTCTGCAGACTCATGAAAAAACAAAAGACCTGAAAACACCAATCCTAGACAGTATGTATCCATTTTTCTGAAACCTTGTGTTGAACAGCTGACACCCATCCTCACAACCTGCTTCAAACAGTCGACCATCATTCCCATCCCAAAAACATCAAAGGTCTCAAAGAGTGCAGACCTGTAGGCCTGAGACCCGTGGTCATAAGCACCTTTGATAGGCTAATGTTGGCCCACATGAAAGGCATCACAGGACTCCTACTTGATCCCCTTCACTGTGCCGATCGGGCAGAGAGGTCCTTTGACGATGCAGTCAACATAGGGCTGTATCACATAGTAAAACACCTGGATTCTCCAGGGATTTATGAAAGGATTATGCCCATGAACCTCAGCCTGGCTTCCACACAATCATCCCAGTAATCCTCCACCAGAAACTAATCCAGCTCACTGTACCTGCCCCTTCCTGTCAATTAATTACCAGATGACTGACTGACAGGGAGGGACAACTGAGGCTGGGAAGGAACAGACCCACTGCTCTATCCGTCAGCAGAGGTGTCCCTCAGGGTTGTGTCTTCTCACCACTAGTATTCTCCCTCTACACTTATGACTGCACATCCAAGGACCACTCTGTTTGGCTCATAACGTCTGAGGGTGACACAACACTCATTGGTCTCATCTGAGACAATCATGAGTCTGCATACAGAGGGAGGTGGATCATCTGGTCCACTGGTGCAGCTCAAACAACATGGAGTTGAACACACTCAACACCCCTTACCATCCAGGGCAATACCACCTGTGCTGTGGAGTCTTTCATATTCCTGGGTTCCACAATCTCAAGGATCTGAAATGGGAGACAAACCCTATAATAGTGCCTTGCTGTGCCTGCTCAGGATGGTCAGACTCCTACAGAATCTACTTAAGGCCTGGGCCACACTGCCACAACTGCCCACAATGTGACCAGACAAGACAGTGTATCGGTTAAAATTGTGGTCACGTTGAAAGCCATTTTCCCAATTGAACACGTTCAGTTGTAGTTGGTACTTCTCACATCCTTGTTGACAATCATATGACCGGATCATTTGTCTTAAGGGTATTTAGTGTGTCATAATTCTAGTTTCAGCCATATGGCCATATGAATCATGTGACAGATCATGTGACTCTTGTTTACAGCACATTTCTTTCTTGGCATTAACTGTGGAGACATTTGATCTTATTTTTCAGTTGTTGATTTCCACTTCCCCATTCTGTTGTGTATGCAAATTGCTTCCGGTCTAGTAGTTGTTTTTTTCTTTGTTATTTTATACAAACTGCTTTCAGTCGCATCAGGCTTATGGCGCTTTATTGCTAGAAGTCAGACAGGTGTGGACTGTTGCCGTCGTACCTAAATGTTGGCGTCGCACTATTTCTTCACAACTGCTCGCAACAGTTGCGTCTTCTTCACGTCTTTAGTAGTTAAGACATTCTAGATGGCGCGTATCGAGCATGTCATTTGGATCTGCAACCACACCAGAAAAGAACAGGCTTCAGGAAACTGTCAGAACACCAGAAAGATACTGTCCCCACCATCTCTTCAGGACTTGTACATGTCCAGGGTCAGGAAGCATGCAGGTAAAATCATGGTTGACCCTTCACACCCTGCACATAAGCTGTTTGAACTCCTCGCCTCAGATAGGTGCCTCAGATCGCTGAGAGCTAAAACCACACAGCCGAAGAACAGTTTCTGTCCACAGGCTGTCTCCAGTATGAACAGCTACAAAGGACCTTTGTAATAAACGCTGGTTTATATATATTCTATTATACTCTTTGCTTGTAATGCAGTCTCTGTACATATCCTTGAATATAGACATGTTTGTATGATGTAGATTTCTTGTAATGCCTGTGAAAGCAGCTGGAAGCCTTAAAAAAAACTCCGCCTGTGTCATCGTAACGCACATGACAGAATAAAGAGTCTTGAGTCTTAATCTTAATCTGAGGGTAAGTACGATGTCAGAGTTATACTTACTGTGCATCCCCAACCCACACACACACACACACTTTTTTAGGCACCAAATTAAATGATTAAATGGACAATTGGCTGCTGAGCTGTTTCACAGCCAGATGCTTCCTGTTCCCTCATTATTTTGTTTATACATCTATACTTGAGCAAATGCACCACACACATCTCTGTACTGAGCCACCTTGACTATCCCTGCAATGACGCAGGGGGCTCTTATAAAGCGTCACTACTTGACAAACTTAAAGGACAAATTGAAAATCCACTAAACACTCAAAATGGCAACAAAATAGAAAATAAATAATGCAGGCAACCTACTTTGTAATCGTTGGAACGTTAGTCATCAACAACTTCTGCAAATATATGGCCAGTTCAATGTATTTTTTTCAAACATACCAGTTTTTTATCAGCCCTGAGTCAGTCTTAGAAATTAGCTCTGGTTAGTTTGATTACCACTGATGTTGTGCTTGGATCTTTCATTGAAAATCCTTTTTTTAAATTTGTTTGTTTGCTTGGGGTTTTTTTTTTTTTTTTAATGTTAAGCTGCATTATAGTAAACAGTAGAATGAAACTAAGATCTGGCAAAATAATTTAAACAGGTACAACTTAAAATATGCTGTGAACCTCTCCGGTAAACTAGCCGAGGTGAAAGTGACACTTGTTTACTAATAGCCAAACCAGCTAAACAAGCCCCAGCCTCCAGTGCTGAAGAATGAAGTCAACACGGAAGTGACAAATCTTACAGTTCTTTGAATGGCGGCTTGAGGCTGGCTCCAAATGTGAGTCACTCCCCATAGAAACTCATGTTAAAATGTCCAACTTTATAGCAGAAATAAACGTTTACAGCCTGGTACAAAAAACAGTTTTGGTCTCTATGGGTAGTTTCCCCATTCATGACAACTGTACGGGGTGAATCTTTATATAACTCATCAATTTAAGATATTTTAAGCCATAAAGTTATGAATAATTAGGGGCTTTGAGTGACAGCAGTGTCAAGGCCCCGTTAACAGTGGCTGCTAGCTGCTGGGTCGAGTCGATTGTTTGTCCTTTCTGAGCATTTTACTACAAATATTTGAGAGAATATGATTTGCTGTGTGGTTAATTGTACTAATGGACCATGAAAGAAGTCAGTGCTCTGGTATTTCCATTGAGTGACATTTTAGTATTATTTAATTTATATGTTAATACCGCTTGCACTTAGCAGGTAGCTTGGTGACATTAGGTCCGCTGATGGTGCAACGGTTATTGAGTCAATATGCCAGTCAAACATTTTAATGCCTGCGCCCAACAACCAGCCAGTCCACAAAAATATACGTTAATCAAACATCCGAACCAAAGTTAGCCTATCAGCCTGCTTTGCTTGTTTGGTAACTGCGAGATGGGATCGTGTTCGGGGTTCATTCATCCCACCAAGGTCACGCTGGTCTTTCCCACGTGCCACCTCTTTGCCCATTTATGGGTTGGCTTGGAGTTAGGTGGAGTCAGGCACTGCCAAGATGGTGAAATTTGGGGCTGCCCTATTTGACCTTTAAACCCACTCTTCAGAAGACCTATGGGTGATGTCACGGAGGGTTTGTCCAGTATATGTACAGTCTATGCAGCTAACAAGGCTTTTTTTTCAAACTTCATTAAACAATCAACAACAAAGGTAGATGAAAGGTAGATGTCTCCAGTGGAAGTTTAAAACACCACAGTACCACCAATGAGTACGTAGTTCCTATAGAAATTTAATATTATCACCAGCAACCTATTTTGTAAGTAATCATAAGAGTGTGCTAATACACTTTGCAATTTCAAGGGTCAGAAAACTGAGGTGTGAGTTTATTTACCATGTCTTTCCTTTTCAGCAACTGGTGGAAAAGGGGAATTCTCTGATGTGGTTCAATCATCAAAGATGAATAGAGCACTCGGAGCCTTGATCGCCAACAATCTTATGACTAATGCTGCATTCATGGTGGTGGGGTGTGGCAGACAGTAAACCAGATGTTCCATTGTTTTCAACGAGAGGACGATGGAAAATTTCACCATCACTGGCTGTGAGAGTGACAGTTGCATGCTGTGACGGTATGTACCAGCCAAAGTAAAAATGTCCTAATTTTTCCACTTGCTGCAGCAACATTGACAAACTAGATGTTGATTTCCTTTGTTAATGATGAAAGAGGGACAATGAGATTAATAATAGTGCACAGACACACTGTATTATATCAGATAAAACAAATTACCTGTGTAAGATAACAGAGTGAAAATAAACTGGAATATAACAAAACTTTAAGGCAACAATCAGAGCCAGAGCTTACTGTTTTCACTATGGAATTGTACAAAATAGGGTCTGTGGGGGACCCCATTTGAGATCTGGAGCATGTCTATGAGTAAGAGGACCATCATGTGGATTAAAAGTGGGGAATGTCCTTTTTAATGACTGAGCTGGCATCAATACAAACGCTGACTCACCAATTGTCCATTTCACTGGGACTCTGCTCTTCATCTCTTGGTTGAGCCATTGGTCTTTGTGATGACTGGACTGTATAAGTACACCAATCAGCCATAACATTGTGACCACCTGCCTAGTATTGTGTAGGTCCCCCTTTTGCCAACAAAGCAGCCCTGACCTATGGAGGCATTGACTCCACCTCTGAAGGTGTGCTGTGGTATTTGGCACCAACACGCTAGCAGCAGATCCTTTAAATCTCATAAGTTGCGAGGTGGGGCCTCCATGGATTGGACTTGTTTGTCCAGCACATCCCACATGATCCTGCCACTGGTTCACCGGTTTTCATTCCTTGGACCACTTTTGGTAGGTACTGACCACTACAGACTGGGATCATCCCACAAGAGCTGCAGTTTTAAAGTTGCTCTGGTCCAGTTGTCTTCC
Source organism: Chatrabus melanurus (assembly GCA_900302635.1). Taxonomy (NCBI): domain Eukaryota; kingdom Metazoa; phylum Chordata; class Actinopteri; order Batrachoidiformes; family Batrachoididae; genus Chatrabus; species Chatrabus melanurus. The sequence goes on from OMMV01191721.1 coordinate 15,581, forward strand.
CATCATGGTTTGGTCCTTGTCAAAGTCACTCAAATCTTTGTGTCCCCGCTTTTCCTCCTTCCAACACATCATCTTCATGAACAAAATGTTAACTTGCTGCTATCCTACCCACTGACAGCTGTCATTGTAACAAGATAATCAATCTTATTCCCTTCACCTGTCAGTGATCACAATGTTATGGCTGATTGGTGTATATGGTTGCTTCACTGCAACATTTCTGTCTCTGCAGGTACAGTTCCTTGATGTGCTTATGTTTTATTTCATTGTTTTGTTTTTGTTTGTAAGCCAAAGCTGATGGTCACCCCACTGATTCTGGTCTGCTTAAGGTTTTTTACTATTATCAAAGAATAGGGTCAAGAGACCCTGAAGTCCTTTGGACAAAGAAAAAGTAATTTTGACCAAATATGGAGAAAGTAGCATTAAATAACTCATTTTATGCATTTACCTGAAATTGTTTACCATTCTGGTGAGCCCTGTGGGGCCCACGGGGTTTCAGTCTGAAAGTCCAACTTACCATGGCCAGATAGTAACCCAAGGAATGTTTGTGCAAAATTTCAGAAAAATTCATTGAATAGTTTTTGAGAAAATCAGTGCATGGCAATTTTTTTTAACCCTTCTTGGGGGCCCTGGGTGTCCACAGGGATTCAATCAGAAAGTCCAACTTATCATGACCAGACAGTCCCCCAAGCATTGTTTGTACCAAATTTCAGAAAAATTTTGTGAATGGTTTTTCAGAAAATCATCTGACAGTGCATGATTTTGATGATATTAGTCCTATGGTCCTCAGCCCAAAGGGCCATAGGACTAAAAATGCCTGAGGGAGTTTTTCCTCACCACTGTGTTTTCTCAGGGGGTGGTTAAGGTTTAAACCTTACTCGTGTGTAGCACCTTGGGGTAACATATGTTGTGATTTGATGCTGTATAAATAAATTGATTTGAAATAAATTGTGGTAT
>OMMV01191725.1:0-11963 GCA_900302635.1 Chatrabus melanurus
TGGACAGATCCAGTTGCCATTTGATTTTCTTATAACCTCGCAACCAAAAGTCATAGGATCATGATTGAGGGTTCTTTTTATAGGTTTTTGACCTCAGAGAATCCAAATCTGCATTCTGTTTTGACATAAATGAATGTAGATAGTCTTATTTAGTGGTTGAAAGCACATTTTGTCCAAATTAAATTGATTGTTGGGAGGCATTGGGGGGAACGGCACATATGTGTCTACAAGCATGACTGGATCCCAACAACTGGGGGCGATCTTGGATTTCTCTAATATGGCCGCTCAAATGATTGCTAACTAGGCCCCCTCCAAAAATAAATTTAGTATGTTCTATTCTATATCTGTGCCAAATTACTTGCTTGTAAACCTATCTATGGAATCCCCTCTTAATGGCTCCATAAATTCAATTTAATTTGGATTAAAATATGCTTTCAACCACTAAATCAGCATATTTACATGCATTTATGTCAAAACAGGGTGCAGATTTGGAATCTCTAAGGTCAAAAACCTATATAAAAAACACCCCTCAATTATGATCCTATGACTTTTGGTTGCGAGGTTATAAGAAAATCAAATGGCAACTGGATCTGTCCAGTTGCCATTTCCAAATCTTGGATTTGTCCAATATGGCGACTCCAATGATGGTCGACTCCGGCGCCGTCCAAAAATTAATTTAGTATGACCTGGCCTACATCTGTGCCAAATTTCACACTTGTTGACAAATCTGCACAATAATATCCATTTCTCTCATAACTTCCTTTATGAGAGAAATGGGGATCTCAACAGAGCATAATTGATCAGACATTATTTCTGTCAGAAGTAGAGGGGACCAAAAAGATGACACCCTGAATGCTACATTGTATGAAGTATACAAAATGATTGGCCTAGTTAACAGTGTTGACATTATGGAAAAGTGAAGCATAAAGGGTTAGGTTATGGCATAGCAGCACTGCTCCACTTTACTTTGTGCTTGCTTGGCTTTCTCAGGTGCTGCTACTCTTTCAAACATTCTCATCATGTTTCCTGAAGTCAGAGCAGAGTTTCTTCTAATGCCTGCCAGGAAGTCAGTTAAACGTTAAACAACTGCTGACAATTACCCTGAGTGTGGCCTTCACAATAACAGCATTTTAGGCCTTGTCCACACTTCTCCGGTTTCGTCCGGAGCTCCGGCTCTAAATAAATCCAACACCTGGCAGTGTCTGAAAATATCTGCGTCCACATTAAAGCTGTGTTTATTTCTTGTGTTTATCCAGCGTGTAGCGTTCAGACGGTCACTTGACGTACTTACCTTCAAGTGTCCTCGGCCGAGAGCTCCACGTCCTTTTTCTCCATGCCGTCCAAGAACGAGAAGAAGTCTCACAAACCCGCCGTGGACAGGGGGAGAGCAAAATAAATAAATAATAAAAATAAATAACTCGGCCATCATCTGAACTGTGTGCTCTTCTTCTGTGGGCAGAACAGACGTGTTCACAGCGCGAGAACACACCGCTGCTTCCTTCCGCTGGCAGTTAATATTACTGCACCGCTTCCTAAAATAGACGGACAGGCTGCCCACACATACACGCGACTGCTGCGGTTTCACATCGCTCCACTCTGGAGAGCGGATTCAAAAGGCTCCGGTTTGGGGCGGGAAATACGGCCGATTAGTGTGAATGAAAGGCCTAAAGAGATAGATACTTAGCCGGTTTCCAGTGAAACCGGAGTAGTGTGGACAAGGCCTTAATGTGAAAGCAGTGGCAGCTGTTGTCACGATCCTGATGTCTGTCGCGGCCCTCTGCCTCCCTCTGGTGTCCTGTGGTGTGTTTCAATTGTGGTTTATGTGTTTTCAGCTTTGGTTAATTTATAGTGTTGTCTGTTTTAGTTGATTTCTCGGTGTTCTATGTTCTGGTTGATTTCTAAGTGTCTATTTAGTTCTGGTTTAATTCTAAGTGTCTATAAGCTCACGTCCTCTTTTGTTTGACATAGTCTTTTCTTTTGCTTTCTTCCTGTTTTTCCTCCCATCTTTGTCTCATTTTCCTTGATTACATCTTGGTGTATTTAAGACTGGTGTACCACCCAGCACTACATGACATCAGACTGCCAACAGTACCTGTGGATGATATCCCAAAGCTTAAGCCCGTCATCTCTGTAGTAGAAGTTTGGCACAGACTCCAGCCCACGCTCGGCGATGTCGTCTCGTATGCAGAGCGAGGTGTAGGTCAGCGAAGACTGTGATCTCTTCAACATGATGTTCAAGCTCTTTCCACCAATATCTATAAACTAGGAAGCAGACAAACATAAAGAAAAACATTATGGGCCTGATTTACTAAAGGTTTTCTTTTTTGAAAATGTGCACAAACACCATAGCTCCCGCAAAAAAAGTGTGCATGCTGATTTACTAATGGTGCACACTAAGCATTGCATCTTTCAAACAAGCAAAACATTGCGTAGTATCAATTTAAGATGTTTGCCTTCATGAATTTGCAATTTGCATAATTGTGAGTAATGAGCACGCAAATGGGTGAAGTTTGCACATGCAACATGATTTATCAAGGCCAAAAATAATTTCAGGGGCTGTAATTTTGTGCATTTGAAACCTTGGTGCTAACTGAATTCATGTTGCACGATCAATGCAGACCTGCATAAATCTGATTCAAAGCTGTTCCCCATGAGCTGTTTGGATATGCATTTCTTTATTTTCACTCATTAATCTTCGTTAACACAGAAAACACCACGATTAAATATTAATTTATAGTGGCCTATTTTTAACTAAATATTCATTCATTTTCTATACCTGCTTACTCCAGTTAAGGGTTACGGGGGTGCTGGTGCCTATCCCAGCGGTCATTGGGCAAGAAAGGCGGGTACACCCTGGACAGGCCACCAGTCCATCGCAGGGCTTTAACTAAACATAAACTGCCTAAATAATATAAATTTGACATTTAGAGTCAGTTAGTCAGGTGGCATAGCCAAACACTTGTTATTGATAAAATCTTGAAATGTCTACCACAGTTAGTACATACCATAAGGTTTATTTTCAGATGTGGAGCCAAGTTGGATTTGACATCTGAGGACCCTGAGAGGTCAATGAAGGATTACACAAGGGTCAAAATTTAAAAATCCTCCAATCATGTTGAAACATATACCATATTATTTGCCTGATCATAAATATTTCAAAAAGGTGTAGTTTGGACTATCTATGACTGAATGTTATGGAGTTATGGGGTAAAAACAGCAAAAAGGTCAAGGTCAATTTCAGTTTGTACAAAGGTCAAAAATTAAAGTTGCTCCAATTTTGGTAAAAAGTGATCCAAATCTCTGGTTGAGCTAATAGGGTTTAAAAAAGGAATAGTTTGCACCATCTGTTATGCTAAGTTATCACGTTACGAGGTAAAATATGTCATATGCCATAGTATCCAATGGACGTTGACCTTGTTTGACCATTACTTTGGAGACCAGTCAAAACTATTTATTAATCCTATTAGCTCAACCAATAATTTGCATCACCTTTTACCAAAATTGGAGCAACTTTAACTTTTGACCCCTGTACAAAATGAAATGGACCTTTGTTACCATTTTTGCTGTTTTTAACCCCATAACTCCATTACATTCAGTTATAGATAGTCCAAACTATACCTTTTTAGAATATATATATGATCGGGCAAATGATATGGTATACTTTTAAATATGATTGTAGGATTTTTAAATTTCGACCCCTGTGTAATGCTTCATTGACCCCTCGTGGCCCTCAGAGCTCAAATCCAACTTGCCGCCACATCTGAAAATAAACCTTATGGTATGTACTAACTGTGGTAGAAATTTTATGCTTTTATCACAAACTGAACAATTGTCCTGAAATTTTGAGCCATGCCGCCTGTCTACAAATGATTCTCATTCTGTATCATGCCCTCTAAAATTATGTGAAGAGATTAACACCGGAGTGAACACGTGTGGCGCGAAATGCATCCCGTTGTGGGAACATGCATTTGAAGATCGTCGCCTTTAACCAACAGTTTAAGGCGAGTGGTGCTGAATTTGGACTTGTGCCACAAACACTGTGCGCCTCCTGTGACAAACCATTTTCAAGGCACATTCATTTTTGAATTGATAAATGTTCAATAAATGACATTTTCAGTTAAAATGTGTGTATTTGTCTTTTTGCGCTTACCGTCATTAACAGACGCAAAATCCTCATTTACATACTGCTGTCTATGTCACATTACCACCTGCTGTCACGTGCGCAATTATTCTTAGTAAATCAATGTGCAAAAAAACCACTCGATATGGGATCTTAGTAAATCAGGCCCTGGACAGATACTCATCTAATAACAATGCTGGTCATTTGATACCTGTGCAAAAGCTCCTGTCTCTGATATGAGACGAAGACGGGCTAGACTGTTGATCTGCAGGGTTTGGCGAGTGTGAGGAATGAGGAGCTGAAGAAAAGAAATGAAAAGTCACAAACTGTCACATTACCATTTTAAAATGAAGAATACAAGGTAAAAGGAAGAAAAACCTACATGAAAGAAAATGTTAAAGTATAATGAGATTAAGTTCTCTCCCTCACCTTGTACAAAGGATGCACCATGGGTAAGTTGTGAAGCAGTGACACTGCAAAAACCTCAGCCAGCAGGTGAGTGCGCAGCAGGTGAACATTGACCTGATGCTCACTGAAATCTGCACTTCTGACAAAAAGCTTTGCCGTCAACCAGTCGTACTCAGAATCAGTGGGGAAAAAAATCGGATTATTTTTACCTGGTTTCTGATTCAGCTGCAGGAGAAGACAAAAAAAATCATGGGAAATGACTCATCATATATTCCATTTATTACCCACTAAATCGAAGTGTCCTTGTTTCACATTCTGAAGTTTCTTCTTTAAGTCACACTATGACGTTTGGGTCGACGAAGATGAACGTATTTGCACGCGTCGGTGATCGGTAGCCGCCGCTAACCTGTGCTAGCCTTTCGCGGCGTTTGGCGGTGTTCACTGATGAACGGCGACCATGTCCAAAATTTTCAACATGTTGACAATTTTTCGTAGGCGAACGTAGGAGACCTTTACAGACGTGACACAGACGCTTGATGTTTGGCTGCCAAACATCAAGTGTCTATCATAAGTAGTTCCTGAGATATCCAAGAAAGAGTTTTTCCCAAGCAACTATGGTTACCATAGCAACATAACATAATAACATATAAAAAAAACATTTTTAAATGCTTTAATAAGTACAGGATTCTTGCTGGGGAAAAATGATGAGACTGGTGTCTCGCTGACCTAATGAGAAAAATACCAAATCAATTAGGCAACTTCGTGTCTCCTAACATAATGATTTCGATGAGACAGTTGTATTTGCGTGCTTAACTTTAAGTTTTTTCCTGCTTAATACAGCCGTTTTTAATCATTAATGTTATTGATTTATGGTTGTATGTGTGTATGTCTGTTTATGTGCCCTTTAATTTGTCCTTGTGCGCAACTGTTTTGAATTTACAACTGGGTCAAATTCAATAATGTGTCACAAATAGATATGATTTTAGTTGAAATCAAGGCTTATATTCCTGTGATAATAAAGGGCTTTTTTGATATGTAAGAACTCTTTTATCTCAGAAAATGTAACCTCCATGCCTGCTGCTGGCAAAGAACATGCAGGTGCAATAATGGCCAGCAGGTGCTGTGCAGTGACTAAAGCCCGTATCTCACGGAGCGGCGAATGCTGACGAACGTTGCGATTTTTGGGTTTCATCAGGGTTCGTAACAGGTTGCAAAACAGTTCTCAAACAGTTTTTAGGGTCGCAAATGGTTTTTGTTGTCGCACAGAAATGTTTAACAGGTCCAAAATGTCTTTGTGAATGTATTTTTCTGCAAACAGTTGGAAGCATTTGCCAACGGTTGTAAAACGTGTCGCTAAAGTTATCTTTGGTTCACCACGTAGTGAACACAAGCAAAAGCTGCAGCAGCCAGACAAAGCAATTCTTATCTCAAGGGCAGCAGCACGGCGGGCTTCTTCCTGACAGAAAAATGCCACTCATGACAGAGGTGAGCCCTGATTTTGGCCAACGTTCGTCAGAAAAGTGGCTAATCCAAAAATTGCTACGTTCTTCTGCATTCACTGCTCCGTGAGATACTATCTTAAACCACCATACAAGGTCATCTTCCTCCCATACCAAAGACTGTGAGTTTGTGTCTCCAGAGGGACAGACAAGCCGGCTTACACAAGTTTCTGAGGGAATGACACTGTAATGGAGTTCACATGAGAGGCTGAAGTTAACTCGTTGAAAGCTGGGTTTGTGGAGAAACATGCATGACTACCCACTCATCACGGCGCATGTGGTACGTCCCTCTGACAGCTGTGAGCTTCATCACTCATCAAAAAAATTCCCCACAACCCTGGCCAATTGGGTCCCAAATTTAAGGGATGCTCAGGGAGCACCTCATTTGCCCGGAGCAGCTTTTGGAGAACTGCCCTGTCCAAACAGTCAACCTGAGCAATTTCTAACAAGTATGGCGTTTGGGCCTCATCCACTGCTGCAAGGTGGGTGCCTACCAGTGTACGCTAGATCTGCGGTTTTCACTGTACCTGATCCGTACCTGGACCCCTGGGAGGAGGGAACGGGGAGGAGTCCAGACAAAAGAAAAAAGGACATGAAAAAAAATGCCATAATTCAAAAGCCACTTGAATAAGAAACAAACAAAAAATAATGTCCACCTGTAACCCCTGTCCTGGCCACCACTGTGATCTGGTTAACATGAGGGGTAGAGACAAATGCAAACTGAGACCCACCATCATTTATTCAGTCACTCGTCAATAAACAAAATGACCATTATTCCTCATTGGTATGTCACAAAAACGCTGGGTCTGGGTCTCTGTGTCCTCAGCCTTTGAGATCGAGATATGCCTGAGAAGAGCTTATGGAGTCATGAGGTTGCTGGACAGAGGTGTTTGGTAATGCCAGTATCTTTGCAGGAGAACGAAGGACCAAGTCTTTAGGGTCCTGGTGTTTCCTGTCTTACCGTACATGTGGTTGTGAGACTTAGACACTAACCAGTGACCTAAGGCGACGACTGGATGTCTTTGGTACTTGGTCTCTTTGGAGGATCCTTGGGTACTGTCGGAATAACTTTGTATCAAACGAGCGGTTACTTAGGGAGACTAAGATGAAGAGTATCACTTGCAGTGTGAGGGAGTGTCAGCTTCAGGGGACACCCACGTTTCACCTGGCTGCAGCAGATAGATGGTTACTTTCTAGAGGTGAGGATGGACTGGTTGTCTGCCTGGGTGGTTGCCATCCAGGACCCAGGGCAGTTCCGTGGTGTCATGGATGTGGCATGGCGCGGCACCAGCACATGTTGCTCGACTTGACTAAAAACACAGAATTTAATTTCTCTAACTGTCAACAGGTGTCCACTCTATGCCACTGATGGTTCATATCCGCCTGTTACAGATGGTAGGCTGAACCATGCCCCCTCCACATACAGCTAAACCTTTTGTTTGAATGATGTTGCTCTTAATCAGAATAAAAGTATCAGTATTTTTATAAATATTACCAATATTTGTGTAGGTCAATGTTACCTGAATAGCAATTGGCATCATCTCATTATCAGGGGTTTTGTGGAACAGGACAAGGGGAGCTGCCAAGTACTGCACCTTCTTATTGATGGTGTTTGCTTCCAGACCATCCAGACGACTGTAGTCACACAGGAATATGTTGCCGTTCTGTTTTAAATATTGGAACAACACCGATAATGTAAAATAGTCAAGCTCAGAAACAACTTCAAGCACAATGGTCAGTGTTGATGTTACACTAATTACAAAAAATTTCAATGGAAATGAAAGTCATTTCTAAATTTAACATATCCAGGGAAAAAACATTTAACCAGTAAACTGTATGCAAACATACCTGCATTTCTTTAGCTAAGCTTTCCCCGCTTTCGAGAGAAACCATGTCATCAGTTACAGGGAAATTCTCTGGCAGGACTTTGCAGCGTCGGATCAACATGGGGTTGATACCATTTAGATACTGGCTGCCAAAAAAGGCCTCATCCTTCCAATGTTTTTGGACGTAATCTGCAAAACGAACAAAATTTAAGCTTAGAGCTTGTAAAATCTTGCTTTGCCAATGTTAAATGTAAACTTCAGTGCCTGTTGAAAAGAAAACCCATAACGTTCATGCTTTCAAATAATATGCACAGGCTAGTTTCAGAGTATGTTGTTAGGTGTACTTGAAAGTTATTTATAACAATGTTTTGTATCATCTTACATTCATTCATTTATTCATTTTCTATACCCGCTTACTCCAATTAAGGGTCAGGGCGGGGGCGGGGCTGGAGCCTATCCCAGGGATCATTGGGCAAGAGGCGGGGTACACCCTGGACAGGCCGCCAGTCCATCGCAGGGCTGTCATCTTACACTAAAATAAAATAAAATTCTCCATTTTTCCAAAGTTAACATTTTTATTCATATGACTTATCATATCTCAGAAATGCCAATCAATTGCTGTAGTTTAACAAAGTTAAGAAGCCAGCAGACTTGACCACTAGGGGTTGCACAAGCCAGTGACTTTCTTCCGGTTCATGTGCACTCCAGTTTCCTATTTACATGCATGCCTGTTTCCTTGCTGATTATGATTCACATTATGTAACCTCCATGTTTCCATCACTCCAGTGCCAGAACGTCTTGCACCATTCAGGTCCTTTAACGTTGGTTTCCTTGTGAGCATTTCCTGTTGCCGACCGTTGCTGTTTCCTAGTGTATCTTGAGCTTGCCTGCTGTTATTGGACTGTTTATTTAGTTTGATGATCATCTGTGTTTTGAATCTGTATCTGTGTACTGTCTTCCTGGTTTGCCCCTTACGAATACCGTCAACTTGTGAACTGCATTCTCTGTGTTTATCAACCTCTGCCTGGCTATCAAATGAGAATAAAGATTGTTACATATCCATTTGTCATTCTCTGCTATGAGGTCCCCAGTCATGCTTAATCCATTACAGTACATTCTGGCCATGTCGGACCCTGCAGGGAACAATCAAGTATCGGCCACTCTAAAAAACCAGGTATGATCAAGATCTCCAGATCAATGGAATGTTCCAGGTTCTCCAGGAGCACTCTTTGAACAAGTCAAGCTGCTAACACAGTAATCAGCAGGCAGCCCTGGAGTCTCCTGTGATTGCAGAGTCCCAGATGGCATCTTCAGCGGCGACAGTCACAGCGACCACCTCTGGAAGTACCCGACCAGAGCTTCACTTTGAACCATGGCTTCCTCCCATTGAGCACTGCAGCGGAGATCCAGTGACCTGCAAGTCCTTCCTCTCCTTGTGTGCAATGACTTTTAGTCTGCAGCCAAAGTCATATCCATCTCATGCCTCTCAAGTTGTTTTTATCATCACACCTGTCACAGGAAGAGCATGAAAATGGGCTGTGACGGAATGGGACCACCAATCTGCTGGACAGCAGAGACATTTTCAACTGTGATGAGAGGCAGTATAAGGACTGATGTCAATAAAGCAAGGGGAAGGCTGGGTCATGAATTATTCCATCCGCTTCTAGACTTTGGTGGCAGACAATGGCTGGAACATGGCGGTGCTGAGGTACACCTTCCTGGACCACCTCTCCATAGACCAATAAGGACTATCTCACCCCTCTGAAAATACCTGATGATTTGTTTTTCACTCATTTAAATTTCAGCCTTTTGTATCGACCTGGCTCACGTAGTGTTTAACCCAACACTTGGACTCACCAATTCTGCTCCAGGTACTTGCTCAACAATAAGACCATAATCTTGCCCACATCTGTGTGGTCAGCGCCATCTTGTGGGAGGTCAAGCAGCTGTCAATTTGGCTCTGCTGAGATTTTGGTCCCCAAAGGTTGTCAAACAAGCAGGCTGTATGTTGTGGAGTGGCCCTGACCTCAGTTGCAGTGGGGGCACACATCAAATTTGACATGCCATCCAGGGGCACGTCACCCCTCCAGCAGCATTTCTGGTGGCACACCTTGCTCAGGGATGTTTCTACTTGCTCCATCTGTGCTCAAAACAAGCCTTCTAGGTCTACTCTTGCCAGTCTCCTCCAATTGCTCCCGGTGCCTGGCTGTTCCTGGTCCTACATTTCATTAGACTTTTTCACCACTCTGCCTCCTTCTGGTGAACACACTGTCATTTTAAATGTCGTTGACAGGTTTTCTAAGGTGGCCCACTTTATACCTTTGCCCAAGCTCCCCACCACTAAACAGATGGCTGAGGCACTTCTTCAACACGTTCCACCTGCATGAGCTCCCCCCAGACATCATTTGTGATAGGGGTTCCCAGTTTGTTTATGGGTTCTGCAGAGAGTTCTGGAGGCAGATCTGTGCCTTGGTCAGTCTGTCATCAGTGTACCACCCCCAGTCCAATGGCCAGACAGAATGGTACAACAAGGATTTGGAGACGGAGCTCCACTGCCTGGTGTCCAAATATTCAGTGCAGTGGGTGCAGCAACTGCTGTGGGTGGGGTATGCCCACAACTTGCTCCCCATCTCTGCTACTAGTCTGTCACCATTCTGTTGTGCCTATGGCTACCAGCCTCCACTCTTCCCAGAGTTGGAGGCGAGGTGGTAGAGCTCACACATTTGTGCGGCACTGTTACCTCCCAAGGTGAAGGGCTTGGGTGGCCCTGCTACACTTCTCACTGGGTTACCAGCGAGCGGCCAACAGGTGGTGCTCCAAGGCTCCACATTAGGTTGAGTTGCAGCACGTCTGGCTTTCCACTCAAGATCTGCCCCTTAGGGTTAATTGTAGGAAACTGGCTCCCCATTTTATTGGCCCCTTCCCTATTTCCAAGGTGTTGAGTTCCTAAGCTGTCCTTCCAACAGTACCCATGGATCCTCCAAAGAGACCTGATACAAAAGACATCAATACATAACTTTAGGTCACTGGTTTTCACCCAAGTCTCACAAACATACAGTAAGACAGGAAGCACCAGGATCCTAAAGACTTGGACCTTTGTTCTCCTGTAAAGGTATCAGAATCACCAAACACCTCTGTACAGCGACCTCATGAAATTATAAGCTACCCAGGTATCTCTCGATCGCAAAGGCTGAGGACCCATAAGCATGAATGTCACTGCTGAGACTGTCACTGACTTTTGCTGCATACACTTTTGATGTCCGAGTCCAGTAAGTCATTAAAAGGCTGTAGCTTAGACTTGATCCAGGACAATCACAAACTCAGACACTCCTGACTCGGCTTTTCAAGTGCTGCTATCAGAGCTTTTATCAGCCACACCATGAAGTTTTAGAAAAGAGTACTGTGAGTTAGGCTGAGAAAAGAGTTGAAGATATGAGAGTCACAATATGCTTTTATGCAGTGTGCGAAATACCCGTCAATATTCGGGGGGGCCCCATCTCCCGATTGTTACCGATCTAAATTTTCTCAATATGCAGTAGGCCTATAACATTTAGCTTTCGCTTGCTAGCCATTTTTAGTATGACTTCTCAACGTGTTGCCAACTGTGTCCAAAAGAAAGTAGCTAGTCTGCTCAAAAAGTCGCTAAATGTTGCTAAATGACGTCATGTGCTGATTTGCATATTTATGACATCATCACGTTACCTTTACATTCCGCCTAATTATTCTCCTAATCTGTACTCAGTAGCCTACCTGTTTTTTTAACACGGCATAATTCAAAATATTTCCTTATATATGTGAGCACATGTACAGATCATTCACTTTCACGTCTGTCACGTCAGCCCACTCACGCACACAGTGACTGATGCTGCGTTCATGATGACGGTAAACTCGGAAAAACTCATTCTGAAAGGCATGCGTTCACTTGATAAACTCAGAAAACAATCATTATTTTTATTATTATTGCTATAACGCTGGCAAATTCACTAATATATAAAGAATGAAAACATATCACAGACAAAAGTAAAAATTTGTTAAAAGGAATTAAATGGTACCTGTAATATTTCTGTTTCAGCAGTCATGACAGAGGACGCAATGATTGCAGTTCTTATG
>OMMV01191740.1:0-14728 GCA_900302635.1 Chatrabus melanurus
TGACAGCTGGACGTTTTTTTTGCTTTTTTTCTGTATCTTCACCCTCACCTGCTACGTGCTCCCGTTCTGAAGCGGGGGCGATCCCAGAGCAGAGGGACACAGAGAGCTCTGTGCTGATTGTCTGTGGAGATGACAGCGGTTTTCTTTTTTTTGGATTCCCTCTCTATGGCGGGACCCCTTTCATGTTCGGGCGGCGTGAAAAGGAGCTCTCAGCGCTGTGACTCGAAGAAGGTACGTCACATGACAGTCTGAATGCTGCACGCTGGGCAGACGTCGGGCAAACACTCTGATTATTTTATATAGAAGTGAATCAAACGCTATAAATCTGCCAGACATACGATCTGTATCCGTTCCATTCGTTATGAATACGACAGCTGTACGTGTCCTCTACAGAATTTGTATGCAAAGTTGGCCGTGGTCCAGCGTGTTCGGACTTTGCCAATTTTTTTTTTAGACGCTACGCGTCAGTTTCTGTTATACGTCACTGTGTGACAGGGCCTTTACTGTGATGATGTCAGTGACCCCCACAGATGATAAATATTTGAGTCTCTCACTACTTTAACTCGAAATAATGAAGCTTTTTCTGGATGAAAAGCGAAATGTCTTCAAGGAACTAAACAAGGCCAGTTGACCTGACTCAACTTGCTTGGATAACTGAAGAGATTCATTGTGTTGGTGCTACACTATTATTATTTTTACCATGACCAAATTGCATTTAAAAACTTTGTCTCCTCCTCTACCTGTGTGCTCCTATATGTCATTATTATTACTTTCATTTCTTTTGCTGTCAAATGGATTGTTACTACTCCATTTCTTTTCCTCTGCTACTGTTTAATTGTTGACGATAGTCTGCCTAAACTTCCTGTAACTGATCCAAAAGTCTGAACTTTCCACAAAGTGCTTTCACACTGCGAACAAACCGAACCGTGGTGATCTGGACCAAGACCACCTCTTTTGGTCGGACAAAATTTTGGTCCTTTTGTCTGGACTATGGTCTGAGGTAGCTTTCATGCCTGCTATTTTGGTTCACACCAAACTGAAAAGTTCAAAGGTCTGGACCAAACAAGGTAGGTGTGAAAGCATCCTTAAGTTCTTTCAAAGACTGTTGTGCTTCACTTTCAAATTTAGGTCAGAAAATATTTTACAAAACCATAAGTTATGTGCCACCTACCTTGTCCCCTTTTGCACCACCTGGTCCACCAGGAGGTCCCTGGCAGATAAAGAGTACATTAAATCACTGAAATATGAAAGGACTGTCAATCACAAGTGAACCACAACAGTAATCAATATGCAGAAGCAACACTTCTGAAAGGGCTCTTAGTACCACCTTTTCAGCAAACTAATATAGGTCATCAGGTGTCCAATAAAGAGATGCTAAATTAAACAGGAGCATAGCCTCCACTAACCCACGGTGCTGTGAGCAAATGTTGATAAGCTTACCATTGACAAGTGTCATTTTTCTGCAGAAGGCTTTTACAAAGTACAGTTCAGTGAGTTTGACGTTTTGACCCCAAAATCAATAGGCATCTTGGGTTCCCCGTACCTAACAAACATACCATGTTTGGTGATAATCAGGCAATGAGGAAATACCTCAAATACCTAGCAGGTATATTGATATTGATATCTGTAACATTGTGTAAGCCACTCATTTTCGCTCCATTCTCCATGTGTCTTCATACCCCAACACATGCATATCAGAAGCATAGTCTGTTGTGTTGCTGGTTTTTCCTCAGTTTTTCCTTGATTTTTTGCACATCTACAAGGGGTAAGTACTCTACATAGGTAATCTGGTCCTACTTGAAAGGCTACAGAGGAGAGGTGCAACCTGACTGGTAGGTCAGAAGCATACCAGAAGTGGCATCCATCAAAAACAGACGGTACATATTTAAAGCAAAGCAGTATGTAGATATGCTTCTGAAAAGTACTGCTGCACTGCTGCTGAGCTGGCAAGCACATACTAGATTGGTGGCTATCAGCTCTCGCACTGTGTTGCAGATTGAACGGAATGCAGATGGATCTGTATTTGCATAATATGACCCCTTTAATTTACATGTATTGAGACTTTAGAGGGAAATCGTACCAAAATGCAAGATGTGCCAAAGGCTCAAAGACAATCAATGAAATGTCATCAATGAATTCAGAAACATGCTCACTGGTGGGCCCGGCTTTCCAACTCCTGGCAGACCTGGAAGTCCAGGTATCCCTGGCTCTCCGGCCAAACCTTCTGGACCCACAAGTCCGGAGGAACCCTGGGAAAACAAGTTCAACACTGTTCAATCCAAACTGAATTTAAGATACTGCACAGAAGTGACAAACAACTTGACAGCAGACCAACCTTCTGTCCCTTGGGGCCAACCACACAGATGGAACCTGTTCGACCCTGGTTAATGGTGACAGACAGAGATGGAGGTGACATTAGCAATGGTCAAAGACATCTGTTTTGCAGAAGGGTGAACTGGTGGCAAATTATAGGTTCCACAAATGATAAAAATAAGTTCTTCAGAATGTTTTAATTCCTGTTGCATAATCAAACTGGATAACAAAGGATTTCAAAACCAACAAGAGCAGTGCACTTTTCGACATTTTTATTTTTTTTTAATGACAGTCCAAAACAACAACATGTAATGGAGTTGATTGTAACAGAGGTGACAATTTCAGCTGTTCAGCCTTCTGAACTGCCATATGATAATTCATTGGATTGAAAGTTATGTTGCATTTATGAGTGATCTACTAGCCATATCTAACCCATATTATATTTATTAAATTCTCTGATGAATAATTTGTCAGAGGGAGTAACAGAGGTGATGGCAAATAAAGCTAATTACTGATTTTTGGTTGTTTTTCTTCAGGAAGTTAAAATGTTTTGACATGAATCCTGTCCACCATGTTTGTCTCCGCCAGATGCAACAAGACATCTGATTGGTTTACTCAGTAACTCAGCTGGCTACCAATAGAGGGCAGCAAAGCCCAAACGTAATGGAGTTGACCAAAATTCTAGGACTAACATTTTGAGCTCACTTATGAAAAATGTAACAACTTTTGGAACCTGGAACTTTGATAGATAATAATTTAAACAGGACTCCAAGCAAAAACTACAATAATAAGGCCAATTACCAATTATTCTGTCAGAAAACCATAATTATCATCAAAATACCTTTAATTAGGACATCTAATTTGGTGCGTTCCTCTCAAATCAATTTGAAATTTTTGAAATAATACATTAGTGTTGTACCTCTTGTGGTGCTTATCATTTTACATGCGATCAAACTAGACAAAATAAAATCACTGGTACATAAATGTTTCAAGTGAGCTTAAAATCAAATGCAGGTGAAATACATGGTCCCTAGTTTGCCCCTTAGTTGGAGAATCAACCAGAAGCCTGCTTTGACATATCCTGACGAATCGTGAAAGCAACTGAATTTGTTTAACATTTTGGTATCGCTAATAGTACGGAGGAGCTGTAGAGTCTACAAGATGTATTATCTTCAGAAGTGCACATGTAATATTTTCTGCCTGCGTGGTATAAGTCACAACAATAAGCACAGTCATATTCACAATGTCAGATTGATTCAGGGCTTAAGAAAATCTTTTCAACAACCAAATCCATCTGTTCACAACAAGCGCTCAGCCTGGTGAACGGCTAAATCTGAGCACATCTGATGCTGGAACTTGGGGAATATCTCAGAGCAGACACACGTAATTTGTTCTTCAAAACTTCTCAAGCGTCTACAGGATCACTGCACTGAACGGGGAAGATTAAAAGGTTTAAGTCTTCCTGAATGGGAGCCTGCCTGCGTGAGAGACGAACCACACAGTCAATGAGGCAGCATTGATTGTGCAAGCTTTGTTGCTCTAGTCTAATCTAACAGGCATTAACAGGCCGACTTAACGCTGTGGGAGAGAAGAGAGGTGGGCGAGAAGAGATGTCAGTGGTTGCCCGAGCTTTAACAATAGCACCATATAGGTTTACTAAATATCTACTCTAAACCTCATAACAGTGGATATGTAAGTGGATTATAATCTGTGCATAACTTTATCGTTTTGATGTAAAACCTGGTGAAAAACAGTTTGAGGAAACTGACAAACAAGCTTCTTTCAACCTACAAATAACTTCAACCACACCTGCTCCGAATTTCCAGCTGTGATGATAACATTAGCCCCTGCAACAAGTCCAGACATGTCCAACAGATGGCATTGTTCAGCAGGTGGCAGACAGGCCCACAACAGTTAAATCAGCTTTTCTGCATTGCATGCCCTTTTATTTTGGAGACGTACAAGATGATAGTGTGTATTGTTTTTGAGTTATCACTTTAATCTGGAGGCTACAGATTCAGTTATTTATATAGGATTTGCTCATGTTTGAGTTTGCACTTTTATTTAGTTTAATAATTACACTATTTTTTTTTCTCTTTTTAACTGATCTGTTTAACCCTTTAAGACAAAATGTCAGCAAAAGACTGTGATCTTTTATTTTGGAGGTAAATATTATTTCCCATTTTGGTTTGCTGAGGCTGAATCACAGGATGCATATGCTGCAGTTAAACAACAAAAAGAAACTGGAATGCATACATTTGTACAAAAAAGACACCATTGTCCACAAACTGGGAGGACAGTGGAGCAATATCTGATGACACCAATATGTCACAGTGTCCTGATGTTGAAGTTTGCGTTCTCTTCTTTTTATTTAATTGGATCAAGTTAGTCGAAGGAATATTATGAATAAGTACTAAATCATTCAAAGTATTACTTTCGACATAATGAATAGAATTAATTCATTTAATACAAATCAACAAAGTTCATTTTACGCAATTAAAATAATGGTTGATGACTGAATTATTTTAGTTACTTTAACTTAAATTGTTTAAAACAATCACTGCCCTCAAACTCTTTGCGTGTAAGTCACCCATCAAATTTTACAATACGTAAAAACAAACAACAAAAAGGTATTTACTATTAAGGAGAACTATAGCTCAGTTGGTACACTGGGTTAACCGATAAGTGAAGGGTGGGTTCAATCCCCATTTTCTGGTGAGTAGCTAAGCGTCATTGGGCAAGACAGTGAATCCAAAAGCTATTCAACCATGGGTCACAGTGATCCCACAAAAGGAGGAATATGTAGAGAAAGAAAAACAATTGTTTGTTCAATCTCAAAGCAGCTTGTGTTATGGTGACTGATTCTAATAATCTAAATTTGTCTATTACAGAATAGCACCTACATCCTTCCCTGGGGTTCCTGTCAGACCCTGCAGACCGATCTCTCCCTTCTGGCCTTTTTCTCCCTAGAATACAGGGAGCAACAGAAAACAACAACAGGTTAAAAAGCCATTAAAAGATAATTGCAAGGGCACATTTTCATTATTCAACACCACAGGTTTCTTAAACCTTTCACCTTGTACCCAGCTGCTTCACCCCAGTTGGCAGGCAGGGCCTGTGGAGAGATGAAATGAAGACATCAATGACTTGGATTCAGGGTCATCACAGAGCTACCAGTGGAATGTATCAAGCCTAGCTAGTTAACCCATGTGGCCAAAAACAAGGCTCCAGATAACACAACACAAATGTACTTTGCAACCCGCTTAAACACCCTAGCATTTATAAATAAATGTATTTTTTCTTCATTAGTATGCCAGTAACAGAGCAAAATTGAACTTTCCAATGTTAATTAAAAACAAACAAAACAAATAAAAAACTAATTATACAGAATGGTGCCTGTTTTATTAAAGAAAGTTGTACATTAAAGAAAGATAGCTGCTCAGATTAGGAAAATCCTGATTAAGCTGCAGTTTTACAGGCGCCACATACAAGATACCACAAAGACAACCAATGGGATAAAAGCCAATGACTAATTGACTGATCAAAATAGTAGTTTTGTAAAACCATGGGAAAGTTCACCCGAAAGATAACATACAATAGTCACTTCATACCAGTGGTGGGCACAGCTAACCCAAAAGTTAGCTTCGATAGCCACTAATCCGCTAACTGAAAAGGTAATTGTTTTAACGCTAAACCGAAAAACCTCTAAAACATTTAGCTGAAGATACAGATGACTTTTATTACCGTAAACCAGGGTAATAAGAGACAAAAGTGAAAATTGTTTTCTTTTGCCCTTAAACCAGTGCATTTACAAAGAAAATTTTCTTGAAAAAATAATTTATAATAATATAATAACTTTGTCCCCCTGTACATGAATTTAGCTTTGGCTTAGTTTTTTGGTTCTAAAACCCAGAAAAAAAGACCTAAAAAGCTCAAATTTTAATATGTTGGAATATAAACATGGAGGTTCCCAAAAAGGTTTAGCATGCCAAGCTCAGATGATGATCAAAATGTACATAAATAATTAAATGAACAATTGAAATTAAACAGTAGTTTCTGTTCAACATAGTTTCTTCACAGTACAGAACATATTAGAGAAATAAGAGATATTGAGAATTGAAAATAATTTTAATAATCTAATTAATGCATTTACTCTGGCTTGAACTCCTGCTCCTCCATCTCCTCGAGGTGATGCTTGTTGCCTTTGCGCAATGTGTCAATTTCGCTTCTAAGATCCAGCAGGAACAAACGTGATTTTAGAATTTACAAACAATTTTGACCATTAAACTTTATTTTAAAAAGTTAGCTGACTTAAAGTTAGCGGAACTAAATTTAGTGGAAGGTAACTGGTCCGCTGATGTTTTTTGAATTAGCCGTAAAGCTAACGTGCTAATGAAAAAGTTAGCTTCACTAATTAGCTGTGAGCTGATTAGATGAACTGTGCCCACCACTGCTTCGTACTGATGTATGTTAAATCATCTGTTATTTCAAACTTCTTTCCACATCTTAAACATACACTAACTTAAGATACAGGATGACGAGTAAACTCAAACAGGAATGCATGGATGCAGATACGTTCACACAACCAAGTGTAAGTAATGCATTGAAAAATCAAATGCTCTGAATGAATATGAAGGGTTAAAATTGAAGAGTGAAAGCCATTTGGAGGGGTGGGATCTGCTTATACGACCTACAGCTGGAAACGACACTCACCGACTCGCCTTTCTCTCCCTTGTGGCCTTTGGATCCTCCTGTGCACTGAGGTTAGAGACAGTCGATTGGCGTGTATTGTATGACCTCCTACTGGTTGCATGCAAAATGCTAAGGCAAGTGAGTGAGATGCAATGGAAAAGTTACTTACAGGACCTGAATGAGAGCCAGAACAGTCATCACCCTAAAATGAAGAGCAGAAGAAAAGAAGAATGATTGCTTTGGGGTGGGAGGATAGGAAGGATAGAGTAGGATAGCACCGAAGAATGCACATTAGCAAGGTGGCGGATTGGTCCACAGCCAGCATCGTTTTTGGAGCACATCAGCAGTATGCTTTGTCTAATTCTGAGTTACATTGTTCAGGTCGATGCATGTCTGGGCACACGTGATGACATCACGCATTCCTCTGGCCACACACATGCACAGACACAGCATTAGGTGTGTGCGAGGACTGTATGTTTATGTCTTCTCCACTCACCCGGTCACCTTTTTCTCCTTTCATCCCAGCAAATCCACCAAGATTTACGACCTGCAAAAGCACACACACACACACACCGAGGCGCGTTCAGCAGTGTTCTTGTGACATGATCGAACGAATGGAAAGAAAAGTGAAAGTAAAGATCAGTGATCCTTACATTTTCTTCCCTATTGACGAGTAAACAACCAGCACACTACAGGCATAAAAGAAAGAGAGTACCATTAACATAATTAACATTCACTACACTGACTGCGTCACAGCAAAATGCATCGTTTATTGACGAACTAGTAGTTTGTGCAATCGCCAGGTGGTGGCACTGTTACACAAAATTGATCTGAACCTCCGGGCGTTTGCCGCACAATGCGGTTGCAAGGATGAGTGGTGCGCAAGTGGGTGCACACACACGTGCGCACCTCCCACGGGAGAAGGAGATCAATAGGAATGTCTGATTCCCACAGCACAGGAGCGAGCAAACCAGCTGCTCCCCACAGGAGGGCACACACTCCAAATACGGATAAGTATTATAAATAACTGAAGCTTTTTAGTGGAAGCAGGTAATTAAAGCTGATTTTCCCACCCGGTGTTTGTTGGAGCTGGCTTTCATGCACCAGAAAGTTTGCATATATTGAGAACATAAGCTTGTGAGACGGTGACATGGGGCTACT
Organism: Chatrabus melanurus; assembly: GCA_900302635.1. Lineage (NCBI taxonomy): Eukaryota > Metazoa > Chordata > Actinopteri > Batrachoidiformes > Batrachoididae > Chatrabus > Chatrabus melanurus. The sequence goes on from OMMV01191740.1 coordinate 8,167, forward strand.
AATGCAGGGAAAGAGTGTAATCCCCCCATCCCCCCCTTTTTTTTCCAAGCTGCTGCAATGACGAGTCAGACTTTCCAAGCTCTTCTGTGTGACCATGTGGGCGTTTAGTCCTCATATAGGTACACTTAAAGCCTCACAGCAACACCGTCTTTGAAATGGAAAAGTCTGCCGTAATAGGAGTACCATACTTACTGTATGTGTTAAATGACACTGAAATATCCTTATAATTAAGGTTAAAATGCTGTCATTAGTTACAGTCAATTACCTAGAAGGGCACTCAGAGCACCAGAGTAATGGCCAACCATTATTGCCTCCAACAAGCAACACAGTCTGAATTGGGATTGATATGCTTTTTTTCTGGGCCAATACCAATTTAGAGTCAAAATTTACAGAAGTGCAAAATCCAACAGTCATCTTCCTTTATGTTTCAAACAGATATCATACTATACCATATTTGACCGTTTAAGCGCACAGACCCTTATTAGCGCACATGTGGTCTTTGTGGGGCCTCTGGTGCTATTTCCAGTATCCAGGACCATTTCTGAATCAAAACAAGCCACCCGGATTGCCTGGATTCGCAATCGGATAGAAACCTACCTTTTGCGGTGTTTTACTTCAGTTTCAGAAGACGGGAGGGTTCCTGAGCTGAGTCAATGTCGTAAATCTCCCAGGTTTCATTGCGCCCATGAAGCCTTGCTTTGAAGCAATGAAACCTGGGAGAGAAATAGCAAGAGGTTTCTGCCCGTTAAGATTATGTTTTGATGCCAACTATTGCTGTGAATGGACGCGGATCCAGGCAATCCAGGTGGCATGTTTTGATCCAGAAATGGTCCTGTGCGCTTAAAAGAGTGATTTATAAGTACCCTATATTCAATAAAAACACAGTGTGCTTAAACGGTCGAGTAAAGTAGTTTGAGAAATGTTTGTTTGTGTGGGTGTCTATTTGATCCACTACTCCTTGGGCCAATTGCCATCAAACTTCTTGTGTGCATGTATGTTGATCCCACAATTGGCTTTAAAGGGTTTGTTTTGTCAAAGGTCAAGGTGATTGGGGTCAAAGGTCAATGTTTTGGCTTATCTGTCTGTTTCCCAACTCCTCCCAGGTCCTTTGACCGATTTCCACCAAAGTTGATATGTGGATGACAGTCAACCAGAATTGCCCTTAAAGGGTTTGTTTTCACAATGCTCAAGGTCATTGGGGTCAAAGGTCAAAATGATGATGTTTCACTCCAATTTTCACCAAGCTTGGCACACATATAGAGGTGGTTCCAGAATTTCCCAGCAAGGTCAAATTTACCAAAGGCCAATCAGTGGGGCCAATGCCATGTTTGACTGTGTTTTTTGGTCTACTTCTCCCAGGTCATTTTGCTGATTTCTTCCAAACTTGATATGTCAATGAAGGTTGGCCCCAAAATTGGAGTTAAAATTTTCATTTTGGTAGAGATCAAGGAGTTTGATTTTCAACCCAATCTGGACCAAATGTCAGCCAGACGCCAATTTACTGTGTTTGTGCACACAGGTACTATTACCTAGTTTAATTAAATACTGGAAAGCAGACTATTTCAGTGCAGGGAGTTAACACTGTTGCTTGGTAGGAACATTTCATCCAAACTTGTAGGTCTACTGCTTTCAGCCATGCTATGCAGTTTTAGGTATCTGTTCTTTTCTGGAGAGATGTAACATGATGCTTCAGTTATTGTTGGACATTTTACTAGGTGTCCACTCTGACAATTACATTTCTTTCTGCACAGCACCACACAGATGGTGACCATGAGCTGATGTAGTGTGTCCCTCTCCCCTCTGGCAGTCACCTGCTCCTTCTCCGGGCACCAAAGATAGCATTTTGAACATTTATTTATTTAACTGATGAGCACAGCTGACAAAATAGAATACCAGTTACTGGAAAAAAAATGACTATTGAGTCAGTTGACCCCTAAATCTGAAGTGTGGCACACCATCAGAGCTTTGTGATGTCGTAAGGAAAGAACATTGAAGAAATGAAAGCGATAAAAGGAAGATCTATGTTGCATAACTTAAATGAATTGATAAGACGGAAACATTTCAAGGCAGATACAGATTAACAACAAAATCTGAGCAACTCAAGGGTCGTCTTCCCATAAACTTTAATTTAAATCTGTCCACCAATCTTTGAGACAGACAGACAGGCAGATGCGATCAGACACCCTTTGCCTTCCTCTGTCAGTTGGTCGAAGTAATTATGTTTTTTTGAAAAACAGAATTCAATACCTATCATAACACTTGTTTGCTTGCACAGTTTGTGGAGATGCGTTTCATTAATACCTCTGGATGAAGATCCATTAACAGAATACACTCTGTGCATTTTCCTATTGTGCTTTTAGGACTTCACCTCAGTAAGTCAGCTCTAAAGTCAAAACTAAATCCTTGTATTATTTAAATTTGATTTTTCCCATCACAATTATGAGGTCCTTAATCATCATAATAGCCGTTGTCTTCTTAGCAACAGTACCCTAATACAACAACCTCTCAAACACTGCCTCTTGCTCAGTGTGAGGTGGGAAAGGCTCTTAGAGCCCATTAGGTTAGGTAGCACAACAGGTTAAAGTGGATAGAGATACATGAAGAATGGACACTGATACAATTTTTTAAGCATTCCTTATCCAATGCCATTAAAGATGTCCATATACTGTAGAAACACTCAGGGCAACTATAACTCAGTTGGTAGAGTGGATTGCCCATAAAATGAAGGACTGGTGGATTTGATCTTCAACTTTTTGCACTTAAACATCCTTTTGTCTCAATTGAGCACATATATTTATGGTTACTTTTTACCTTCATTATGTGGTTGATTCTTATTGTCTGGTGTCAAATATTCCAATACCTAATCTGATTTTTTAAATTTGTTTCTTTAGTAGCTCATTTTAGACAGTTCAAGCATATAATTCAGTATTAGCAAAACTCAACAAAATAACAAAATCTAACTTCAATATACATTGCTGAAATTTATATTTTACAGCCAAAAAATCAAGCCAAAGCTACATTCATGTAATAAAAGTTTGTGGTTATCGGTCATTGGTGGCTTCAGCTAAACGTTTGAGGGGTTTATCAGTTTAGCGTTATCACAGTTAACTTTTCAGATAGCGGATTTGTGGTTATCAAAGCTAACTTTTAGGTTAACTGTGCCCATCACTGATTGTTCTGAGAGTTCACCTGTAAATGCCAATTTCTCAATGAACGTATCTCTGTCAAATGCACAGTCTAATTGCAATCAAAAAGACTACAATTGTGGAGTAACAGACACCCGCTGTTTGGCGGAAGTGGGCCTTTTGTTTCATGTCATTAAAGACACCCCCGTCGAAGCGGGAACTAGTTGTAGTGGAATAGCTGAACCAGGATGGAAGCAACACTGTGGCGAAAATTGGTTTCCGAGTAAGCTTTAGGACTGACTGTGCACCAGAAACTGTAGCTACTCCATCATTAAGTACCAAAATTAGAATAATGCATGATATCAAATTGTATTAACAATAGAACCCAGAGGGTTCTAGCGCCAGGCTATTTTTATGCAGAAAAATGCTCTCCTGTGTCATTTCATCAAATTTAATTCCCTGCACTGAAGAAAAGTCACTTTTATTTATATAGGTGTGTGCCCCCAGTGGTAGGCCAAGCTGTGCGCTTCAACCCATGTAATAACCCACATTGAGGAAGTCAGGGGAGGCGGCCAACTGCATTAGTAAGCACACACAGGAGCAACATAATGAAGCATCTGGAGTTTTGTATTCTATTTGTGAGCAGAACATGGCTGTTGTAGGTGAAGGAAAAAATTAATAGGCAGCGGCAACTCCTGACTGGGAGTCAGCATATAATAAGGTGTAAATCAGTCAGCACGCTGGGTATATAAGACAGAAGAAAGACTATTTTTGTTTCTAGCCCCCTTCCGTCAAACATGGTCTACATACTGTTATCCGGTTTTGAAGTTTGAATTTTGGCAGTACCTGCAGTGCAGAAGTCCCTTTATCCCTGCATTTTGTACATCTGTTTATCCTCATCAGGGTCACAGAAAGCTGGAGCCTATAGACCCAATCGCAAATAGGCAAAATCGACCCACAATGCATTGCTTCATCAACTTCCTTGAGATTTCAGCCGATAGAAGTACTTCCGGTAGCTGCATCTGCAGTGTGGATTTTGTATTAGAGGGCCGGGAAAATAGGTTATATTTCTACGTGTGTTACGAGCACGGTAGTTGTTTTCGCGTGCGTTATCTCCACATTCTTTCACCATGGATGATCGCAAAAATTTCAGGAACATGACGGTGCCACAACTGAAAAAAATTCTCGCAGAAAGGGGTGTTCCGTGTTGTGGAAAACGACGCAGGGAGTTTGTGAGTCTCGCAGAGAAAGCCGCCCAAGTTTATCCCATTTTGGAAGTGTGACCACGAATAGTCAGAGACAAAAAGACGGCGAGTGACGACAGCGGATGGCTGTTTTTGCAATCTCAATGGAAAAGATGTGGTGTTGTCACGGGATTTGAAATGGTTACCCGTGTTCGAGACGTGTTTGCTTACCTGCTCATTGACTGTGGTTGGACTGTGGTTGGACAAATTAAAGACTCAAGAAACACAAATCTGATGATGGCTACCATATGTTTATTGAACGCCATGTTGGACTTGTGGAACTTAGAAAAGGCAGCAGCACAATATTCTACGTGGTTGCTGTATTCCACCACAGGAGATGTGGTTGTGTTGCGTGGTATGTATTTATTGTATTTAATTTAGTTTGTCCTTGTCCTATGTGGTTTAGACGTATTTGATATTATTATTATTTTTTGGGTTACAAAGGAGGCAGATGCGGAAATACGGACGTCTGCAAATCTCGGCAAAAAAAGGCTAAACCAGTAGTGCGCCCCCTACGGTGGCTCATAATAACTATATGCGATAGGGTCTATTCCAGTATGCATTGGATAGGTGACCAGATTATCACGCGGGTGATACACACTGACTGACAAATGCAGCCACAATCACTCTCACACCTTTGGGCAATTCTTGAGTTTCCAATTCACCAATCAATCAACCTGCACATCTTTAGAATGTGAGGGGAAACTGTCAGAGCTGCAGGAGCCCCATACAGATGTGGGTAGAAGCTGGAAACTCCACACAGAAAGACTTTCTGTGAGGTGACCTTCTTGCTCTGAGTCACCGTTCTGCCCCAAAAGTGTTTTTGGAAATCGATTAATGCAAAAGCAGATGTGTGCTGTACGTGTAGGTGCAAAGTACAAGGCTTACTTTCTCTGCCACAGCCTTGGATTTAAAAATATCCTGTTGGTGAAAAGAGAAAGAAAGAAGGAAAGAAAGAAAGAAAGACAGAAAGAAAGAAAGACAGACATGAGTACAGGATTGTCTTCTGTCTGTGTTTAGACTGCAATTGCTGACACCATCAGAGTCAAATATTAAGTGGACCTATGATGAAAATAAGACTGAGGATCAAGTGCTTCCAGTTTTTTTTTTAGAACTGGGTGAAAGTTTTCACAGTGACTGGAGGACCAATCCTGCCACCAACCCTTGTTGGGAGGTGAACCTAACACTGGTGGGCACCGCTAAAGGGCCTATCACACCGGGCTGCGACACCATGCAAACTGCATTCCCGAGGGAGTCCCTGGAATGCCCCGGCGCATCCACGGGGATTCCCAGACCCGTTGCGGGCGGTGCACACTTGTCGCTTGAATTTGGAACATGTCCTAAAAAAATCGTGCGATGGAGGCATTCCCGACATACTCCCACAGGCGTTGCAATGGCGCAAACCCATCTAGAACCCGACCTGAACCTTTCTCAATTTGTGTGGCACATGGTACAGTCCACCTCCCTGTGAAGATGCCGGCATCAGGCTCCCTCCAAACCCCAACAATTACAAGAAATGTCCACACTGTATTTTATGAAATAATAATAATAACATAGAGGCATGGTAATAACATAAATGCGTGATAATAACATCTCAGAGGCAGGCTGGCGAGCTGTCAGAGAGGTGACAATAAACAGCGTTCAGTCTGGACGTAAAATTAATCCACAAGTCATAAAATGCCGCTCCTGATGTCACTAACAGTTGGTGCATTCCGGTGTGACGGTCTCAGATTGTCCCGGTCTCAGATTGTATAGGTATAATCTGCGCATGCGCTGCGCATGCGCGAGACACGGGGTAAAACTGGGTACATTTTCAGACCGTGTGCGGCTGGGCTGAGATTGTTAATCATGTTAAATCTTCACAGAAACATACAGAAATTGAGCGGGTTTGTTTTTTTGACACCATAAGCCTTGTCAACATGAACTCTATATAGATCTACATGTATGTAAGATGAAATGTGAAATAATATCTCCGTGAACTGAACTGTTGGCAACTTGACATGACGAAATTTTATATTTGTATAAAATTAAGTTTCAATTGTTGAAACAATGCGAGAAGTATTGATGTATACTAACACATCAAACAGTTCATAAATTCAAATTTTATTATAATCACAGAAAACCGCACAAAAAACACTGACAATATCACTCACTTTGACGCGGTCACAAATGACAAACTAAACGGACAATCTG
>OMMV01191742.1:0-10760 GCA_900302635.1 Chatrabus melanurus
CGAAGAGAGAGAGGAAACATGCACGGATTTTAGTGAATAGAGTTTCATTTTTCCTTAATCAACCAATCAAAAAAAAAAACCCACCTCTGCAGCCCCAGGAACATCACTGAAATGTGTTGATTTTTGACCAGATTTCGTTGGAAATGGGCCTGAAAATTAACTTGCGATGCCGGACAAATTAAGTATGTGGCGATCTGAATAGCGTTCCTCGCTGTGTGTCTGCGCGTACGTTTCTTTTCTCTTTTCCTCTCTCTGCTGCATCCACTTGAAGCAACAACCGAATGGGGACACTGATTCTGACTGCTTAGAATAATTTCAGACTAAATTGAGATGAATGGCCGTTAGTTTCACTCGTAAGCCCAGTGAGATACGGGCTTAGTAACATTCTTCAGAACCGTCCTCATTTAGAAATGAGATCGCATAGAGGTGTGAATCGAGATTGCGATTTTATTACGATTAATCGTGCAGCCCTAGCTATTTTTTTTATTCATTCTTTTTGAATATTTGTCAGTATTTCTCAATTTCACCAGGTTATTGGTCACTGGATGAAGTTGTTTGACAAGAAAAGCAAACTATTTTTAATCATGCTAGCATACTACAACAAACAGAATTATAATCATAAGTAAATATCTTTCATTATGTGAGTGTTGTGAACTCCCTCAGTTCATCCCCTTGCAGTTGGTAAACAGCAACTCATGGGTGTTATAGAAACTGGGGGATTATAGGACCAGATTATTTAGAGAATACTGGTGACGGTGAGCAACCAAGGCTGAAAATGTAGAATTGGCAAATGTCAATTTCCTGGTGGGGTTATAGTGGTGCGACTGAAATTGTTGGTGAAAGGGGGATGGGGGCTACAACCCCATCAAGCCCCAGCCTAGATTCGCCTGCGCAATAAGTCAAAATCATAAAAAATATGGTGCCTTCTCACATAAATTAAATTACAGTGTGTCACATTGCATAGGTGAGATGTTCTACTCTTACTTTCCCTCTTTGCATTTTTAACATGTTTCATCTTCTTTTGTTTAGTTGTTCGGCATTACGTGGCTACCCCCCCATATGTTTGCCACAGTGCTTTCTCAGCTACACCTATATGCACAGGTGGAAAACTCAGCTTCATTGAGTGAAAGTCCTACCATGTGTTGCTTCTACCTGTGCAACTAAAACAGGTGATTTCACTGAATAGCTCATCTACCTGCCTGAAGAGATGAACTAATTAGAATCAGGTGGTTTAGTGGGTGGATGGAACAAATATGTGGTAAGACTTTTACTCACTGAAGCCGTGTTTTTCCACCTCTGCCTATCTGGATGGAAGAAATAGGTTCCAAAAATATCAGTACCGCTCTCAGTGATTAGCTAAACCCAGCACTAAATGTAATAATGTGGATGTGTTTGCTCTACAATCAGGTTTCCACTTAAAATTCAAGTTTGCCATGTAAACACATAACACCGCTTCTCAAATTAAATAGCATGTTGTGGATGAAGTTTCATTATTGTGATCAGAGAATATATCTAATGAAACATTATCCACATATGCATTATAGATATGGTGAAAATGCCCCTCAGGACAATAGCATAATTTTGACAAAAAAAAAAACATTTACAAGTTCTTTAGAAATATATGATAATACGTTATTATTTTTTAAAAATAATAAGATTTCATCTCAAATATTATGGAGATCTTTCTAACATTAAGTTGCACATTACATGTTGCTCAAATTATTATTATTTTATATTTAATAAGGGAAAGCAACAAAGGGCAAAAGTAGCCTTATATAACATCCACACGAAACATGCTGCATGTTCAGTGTATGCAGACATTTATGCATTTCTTTCAGTCTTTCAGCGAACGTCCAAATTTGTGCAGGCATAACAAATCTGCCAGGTGGGCGTCAGTGATCTTTGACAAGCAATTAGTCTCCTGGCTGGCTTTCTCTTCTCATTTCTGCAGAACCTGCAGATCGGGGTTGCTTTAAAAAATTTGCACTCAGGTTCACTGAAGATTATAAACTGGGATTGTGTCACAAAATAATCAAAACGTGAGTTAAACTTAGTAAATCCCATTAAGGTACACACATACACTCACACACGCGCACACATACACATGTTGTATACATAGTAGACTTTCATGCAGAGTTTTATTACATGATCTAATAAAACGCATGGTATTAGGAATGAATACAGTGCTAATGCTTAATGCTGAATTGATTTTTGTCAATGTGATGTTTCCCAGCTTCAACCTCCGGTGCTTATAAATGAAGCCTATGCGGAAGTGGGGAAAAAAAAACAACCTGCAGTTCCTTGAATGGCCACTTGAGGCTGGCTCCAAAAGCAAGTCAATCTCCATGGACCCCCATGTTAAAATCCCCAACTTTAGACCAGAAATAAACATGTTGACAGGCTGGTACAAAAACGGTTTTGGTCTCTATAGCTAGTTTCACCCTACATGACAACTGTCTGGGGGGTGATATTTTTTTAAAAATAACTCATCAGTTTAAGATATTTTAAGCCATAAAGTTATTAATAATTAGGGGTGTGGTCGCTTTGAGTGACAACTAGTTTGTGCCAACAAGCTGTGTCCAGAGCCGTGCTGTCAGAGGCTGCTAGCTGCCTGTCTTTTATGAGCATTTTCTTACAACTATCTGAGACAATATGACTTGCTGTGTGGTTCAGAAGTCTGTGCTCCAGTGTTTCCGTTGAGTGAAAAAATATGCGTTAATAAAACACCTGAACCAAGGTTAGCCTGTTAGCTTTAGCTTGTTAGGTAACTGTGAAATGGGGCGTATTCGGTCTTTATTCGTCACGCATGCCCAGGCCACTCCGGTCTTGACCTCTTTACCCATTTATGGGTTGGCTGAGAGTTAGGCGAAGTTAAGCACTGCCAATATGGTGACATCCAGAGCCGACCCATTTTGAGCTTCACGACTGTGCTTCAGAAAACCTATGGGTGACGTCATGGAGGGTTTGCCCAGTGTATATATACAGTCTGCCTGTTTCACATGGGTTCAGGAGCCTGTGTTTTTGCTCGATGTTTGGTGCTGTGTGCAACAATGGCCCTTTGAGAAAGACAAGTTGGTTTAAATGCCCTTTGTTTATCTGTTGTTATCATCTTGCATTACAGACAACAGGCACCGTCCTTGTAATATGTTTTGTGTGTTCATGTGCTCGTGGGTGTGCATGTGCAACCTTCGGTCTGAAAAATAGTCCAATTTACTGGATTGACGCCTGGAAGTCAGATCCACCAACCTCCTGCTGAACACACACACACACACATCACAGAAGTGCACAGAAGTGCACGGCAGCACCAGCACAGTTGTAACCCGACTCCTGATGAGCGAGAGACAGAAACATAGAGAAGAGACAGAGCCAGAGAGAGAGGATGCTGACATTGCACTGTGTTATCATCAGTAATGGGCTCATCATTACTAAAATATTCAGAGAGAGAAAAGCGACGGTGAAGAAACCCGTTGATGAATTGAAAGCACAGAGAAATCAGGCAGACTCCACTGGATTGTGTTTGCATGTTTTTGCATATGTTTGTGTGTGATTGTTTGTTTGAGTTGCTGTAAAAGCTGTCAACTCACATTATCTACATTTTTATTTCCTATTTCTATTCAAGATGTCACCATCGTAAATACATTGTACAGAATGTTGACGTTGACTCTGTATTTATATGCCAGTATGTGAAATTGTTAAAGATAGGTTAAAATATGTGAAATTTGTAAATTTTGATCAAGGATTTTTGTTTATTTTTTTTACATTTAAGCAAACTATTGTTAAATAACGAGCAATGGAAAATAGGAACTGGAGTAAATACATTGTCCTAATTTCAAGTGTAACTAAAAGATGGAAGTTTTTCTGAGTAAAGCAGAAACGTCTTAGTATAACCAATAATTTCAATAAATTTCTGTAAAATTAGTTCATTAGTTTTTGAGCAAGTCCTAGAGGTCCAGACAGCCTCCTGCAGAGATAACATTACCTGGAGTCACCACTTGGCAGTACTCATTTTATGAATATATATTATGTAGCTATAGGAGCATGTTTATTGGAAAATTGCTGTCACACAGATTGCATTGTCCTAACACAGAGTGACACTTGTCAAATAACAGTACCGTTTTAGCAGATAGCATTAACCTCCTAAATTCAATAATCTTTACAAATCCATTTATCAAAAGTGCCCCTAATTGATTCCCAGTGCAACCTACAGGATAAAGCCTCATCGACTCCATTTTGGCTCTTTAAATCACTGTCAAAAGCACTCTGTGAGCTTTTTAGGGTCAGTAATATTTTAGCTGGGCAGCATGGTGGCTTAGTTGTTAGCACTGTTGCCTCACAGCGAGAAGGTCCCAGGTTCGCTTCCGACCTAGTCCTTTCTGTGTGGAGCTTGCATGTTCTCCCTGTGTTTGCGTGGGTTCCCTCCAGGTACTCCGGCTTCCTCCCACTTCCAAAAACATAAGATAAGATACTTTATTTATCCCTGTAGGGAAATTCAGTTCTCTTCATTTAACCCATCCTAATTACAGTTAGACACAATCCAACCACCAGGAGCAGTCACACAGTCTGGCACTCCACTCCAGATGTAGAGACTCTACCTTGGTCAAGGGCATAGAAGGGAGCAGACCCTAATGTGCATGTTTTTGATAGTGGGAGGAAACCCATGCAGACATGGGGACAACATGCAAACTCCACACAGAAAGGAACTGGGCATGGTGGGAATTGAACCCCAGACCTTCTTGCTCTGAGGCAAGAGTGCTAACCACTGAGCTACTGTGCTGCCCAAGACATGTAGGTTAGGTGAAGTGGTGACTTTAAATTGACTGTACGTGTGACTGTGAATGTGTTTGTGTGCCTATATGTGACCCTACGATAGGTGGAGCTCATCCCAATGATTGCTGGGATGGGCTTCAGCCCCCCCCACCCCCGTGACCCTTTGTTGGAATAAGCAGGTATAGAAAATGAATGAATATTTTAGCTGTTGGGTTTTGTGATTATAGTATGATAAGCGTTTGAATTAAAGTAAACAATTAAAATTGAGGGTTTGAAATCCGTGTTGGTCCCATTTGTTTACATGAGCAACATCTTTTTTTTTTGTTGCTCCTGCTTATGTGTAAGGCATGTTAGGTTTAGTCATGTGACATCCATTCTTTTGAGTATATTGATTTCTCATCATTGTGATCCATTTTTCATTGTTGTTTTGTTGCATACATCAAAGGATGCAATACAGGCTGCTACACAAATGGCCAATTACCGTATTGGTCTCAATACAATATGACTCCAACTGTAAAATGACCCTCCTTTTTCAAGATGTTTCTGGAAAAATACTTTCTGAAGACCAATTTTTTTTTTAAGAAAATGCTTTCATTTGTAAATAATGCTAATAAAAGCACATTGAGAGAGAGAAAAAAACAGGCTAGGTTGGATAAAGCAGTGGTGCAATAAACTGTAAATTGGCCTACACCAGTTCCCCAGATATTCATGTCATGTCCTCATGTCATCAGTCAGTTCTCCACAGGCGAAACTTTCTGCGCATGCTCACCACTTGTGTAATCGTGTAAGATTGGTGACGTCTGAAGAACTTTCAGTGGGTAAATTACCCAAATGTCCTCAAACATTCCCATGAAGGGACGAAGAAAGTAACTATGGAGATAAGACTTGAATTTTTTTTTAACTGTTTCAATTGTCAGAAACAAACACAAACAACACTCCCTGTTAATGAAGCTGAGTGAAAAGTGTGTGGCTGCAGAATGTGGAAAAAGTGCACTTCCACATTTTCCTGATCCAAAGCGAAAGTAAAAAGCATGAGATGTGGTGCAAGTCTGCTGTTCTCTTTATAAATCCATCCCGATGCAGTTTGAGCAGTGAAAATAATGTTTCCATTGTTGAAATAAAATTGTGGGGGGACAACAGAAGCGGCTTTGTGCATGCATCATAGTAGTCGTTTTGTATCGGTTAAGAGAGGACGGCACTCTGACGCGGGAACAGGAGTGCAAGAACTCCTGGGAAAAACTGTAAAAAATTGTAAATAATTGTGATTTATCATTATTTGTGAGGGTTATATGCTGGTTCTTGTGGTGAGCTTGTTAAAGTTCTTGACACCATAAATGTGTATTGTGCTTAACAGAATGACCTTTGCCTGTTGTTTAGAGGGGTCGATGCTAGGGGTGTGCATATCTCCTTTATAAAATGATGCAATATGCATCTAGATACATGGGCTACGTATGATATTCAGAAATTATACTTTTTATTCTGGAAGGATTTAATTCAGTGAGATTCGATTTGTTGCGATACGATGCGATCCAATACAATTATTTGTTTAATGTCTGCATTCATTTTCCATGATAAATTAGAATAAGCCGAAAGCGGCATTGTTTACCTTCAAATACATATTTTGTAAAAAACCAGACCTTCTTCAGGTTTTTGCTACACATTGGCACTGTCAGCACTCGGTTTTTGTTTACCACTGGGGGCAACACCACATACAGTAGTAGAAAGCACAGCATAGAAGAAGCCCACAAGAAGAAGCCAGCTGTTGTTCGCATAGCATAGTGTAACTTTCCCGTTCTGAACTGGTATGACGGTATTAACAAAATGCGAACCCAACCTAAAGTTCAAATGGGTACATTTATCCGTTATACCGCTTACCACTATTGGACATGTTGATTTTGTTCTTATCTCACAGTCAAAGTTAACGTTCATGCTGACCTTTGAACTTTTATGAGAGTTTGAAGACACAGAAGTAGCGACGAAACAAGCTTAATTTAACCTGATTTATAATGTTCAAATTGAGCCATCGATCGGTTCACAGTAAATTTAGATTGATTCAGGGGTCCGTGTATCAATGTAGTCGTATCTATTACTTTAAAGTCGATGTTTGATTCTTATTGGTCAGTTGTTACACCCATAGTCTATGCCTTTCAGAGGTATTTGGTGCCACAAACTGTTGCCGCTGTAGGACATGTAAAACTCTCGTCCACAAATATAAGATGACCCCATATTTTTCAGATGTGTTTTTTAAGAAAAATACACCATCTTATATTTGGGCTAAAACTATAATATACCTAATTGGCGTACTATTGTCAGATTTGGGACACACCTCTCCCTTTTCTTTATTGAAACAAGGGGATCTGTTGAAGAAGCACTGTTTGTATCCAGATTTAGTCCCCAGCTGGGACAGTTTGGGATATTGAAATAATATTTTAAGTAGCGTCCAAACATATGCCTCAGACCTGTGATATCTCTACGTAAGCTCATATGATGTCCACAGAAAGGGATGGATAGGAAATTTGTCAAAATAGAAGTAAAATAAAATGGCACTGTGGTACAGAGGAAAGTCTCCTTCCCACAGAGGAGGCACTTTATATGACACAAAACAAATTAGAAAAGGTAAATTTAATATCATATTGACAAGCGTAGCCCAGAAGGGTGCATAAGATTGCAATCAAAGTTAATGTCATCAGTTCTCTTGTCACTCACACCCCTGAGAAATACAAAAATCTGTTATAACAGTTTGTCAATATTGCTGTATATTATATCCATCCATTACATCGACACCTGTTTATCCTGTTAAGGGTCACGGAAGACTTGGCCACATGAGGAAAAGGCTTGCATTATTTTCTAGGTGTGTGTGTGTGTCAAAGCTACAGAAGCGGTGCATTCATTAACAGCGCTACAGTGTTTAACAGAGTGTAACCTGTATGCAATTAAGTATAATGCAACTGTTCCTATCAATGACAGAATACAAAGGCAGTTCTTTAGTTATCATTTAAAAAGTTGGCTTAGTCTAGCAGTAATTTCGTGTTCCCACTATATGCTACAATGAATTTGATTACCTAAATCCTGTAGAAAGTTTTCTCATCGAGCCAAGTGATGCACCACAGCAATAATCATTTTCCAAGAAACTAGGAGATGTGAACATTTCTAAAAATACTGCACTGGTCCAAATACAAGACAACCCTGATTATAAGACACCCCGCTCCCCCTTTTTCAAGACATATTTTTTGAGCAATGCTTTCTGACAGCGACGTCACTAGGATTGAAAGACAGGGGGGGCTTAGCCCCCAAAGTTGTAGGTAATGCGTGTGCGTAGCGCGGCGAAACATTTTTATCACACCTTAAAAGGTTTCATTAATTAATTTATTATTAGTTGTAAAGCATTTATCAGGGCCTGTTATTTGGCTCTTTCTCTCTTTTCTTTCCTTACCTTCTTTGGAAGACCCTCTGACTTTCCTCTCCTGAGTCTTATGAGTTTATGAGTTGGTATTATTTAAAAGTTTACATGTTGGGGTGAGTTCATGGAAAGGATGTTAGAAAACATATCCATCAATGCATTTAGTAAAATTTGAATGTGGTATATAATATCTAAAAATATACCGTTTCGTAACTCACCTCTTTCATCTTTCATGCTGTCTTTCCAAATAAAGCTAGTTTATTTCTGCCTTCCACTGATATTTCTCTGTGTGTCTGAAGACGATCTATACATTGAATTGAAGGTAACATAATGGTGTGGTGCATTCCTTAATTGTGGGATGTCCCATGAAATGGACAGACCACCTAGCAATACTCCACCGGGAGCCCCACCCCATGTCTGTCTGTCTGTTAGTTATGACGTCCCGCCAAGTGAGCTTGTACTTATGCCATATCTCAGGAACTACTTATGATAGAAGGGATTTCATGATTTGTTTATTTGGTTGCTTTGGTAAAAAATAAAAAAATAAATACATAAAAAAATCCAAATTATTATTATTACTATAATTATTGTTAGGGGGGCATAGGAACATTTTAGGGGGCTTCAGCCCCCCCTCCCCAAAATAGGCCTAATGACGTCCATGCTTTCTGAAGACCAAATCTTGTTTTGTTTTGTTTTAAATAATGAAAATGCAATTATTTGGAAAAATGCAAATACCTACACATTGAGAGAGAAAAGAAGATTAGACGGCATAAAGCAGTAGTGCAATAAACACTGGAGCAATAATCCATGCAGACTGGCCTACTTTGGCTCCTCAGGTCATCACGTCATGCCAGTCAGTCTATTCTCCAAAGGTTGAACTTTCTGCATATGCTCACTACTTGCACAATATAAGATCGGTGACATACTTTGAGGAGTTTTCGGATGGGTAAACTCCCAAAAAAGATTTTCCCATGAAGGAATGAGGGAAGCCACTGTGGAGATTTTAAAAGAGTTTTAAAAACCTTTAACTGTTTCGATGGCCAGGAACAAACACAACAAAGAGTTGTTCCATAATGTGCATGAACCACCAGTTCGTGTTACAGAGTCTGGTCCAAGACAGAAAAAAAGCAGAAATAAAAGGGGCAAGATGTGGTGTTATTCTGCTGCTCTCTTTATTAAGCTAAAAATCTTTTCTGATGCAGTTTGAGCAGCAAACATAGAATAATGTGGGTCCATTGTTGAAATATAATTGTGGGGCATGTCAAAATAGCAATATAATAGTCCCGAGGGGACACTTGTTGCATGGGTATTTGACAACCCATTTTTTTCAAATGTATTTCCCAGGAGAAAACACTCTTATGTTTGGAGTAGTGCAGTACTTGGTCTGTGTGCCCTTAAAACTAAACTGTACACTTTATCCAACCTTGAAATAGCCAACATTAAATCAATTCAATTTATTTATATAGCGCCAAATGACAACATAATTCACCCCAAGGCGCTTCACAAAGGTAATGTCTAACCTTTTCCGCCCCTGAGCAAGCACATTGGCAACAGTGGAAAGAAAAAACTCCCTCAGGCAGAGCAAATCAACTCAGATGTGGAGAATAGAAAACATTTACCTACTTTTCAAGATCTGCTTCACATTCAAAGCTGAATTGTTCCATTCTTGGTGGATCTTGGACTCCTTCAGCATTGTGCCTTGAGCTGATTCTATAGCCTGGGTAAACCCCGCCCCTTCTTCCGGCGAATTTGATTTCGCCCTGCAGAAGGGTCTGGACACCCTGGGACCCAAAATCTCTGGATCCAATCAGAAACTGGCTATATGCACCTGGCGTGCTCATGTCGGGTTTAACCAAACCACGATGACGTTAGAAAAGCGACGGAAGCAGGGTTGCCAGATTGGGCAGTTTCCCCCAACAAGGCAAAACAATTTTGGGCGGTTTTTTGTGCACTCGCGGTTTTTGACGAGGTTTTGGGCTGGAAAACCTTGCTGGCATCTGGCAACACTGGACGGCAAGCAGCGTTTGTGAGCACTCACGTTACTGGTTTGGAAATACAGTTGTGTTAGACTGTTGTGTAAAATTATATTGTGCTACGATATCTCTCAAAAATCACTAGTATTTGTTGACACGTTTTCGCGTCGCTCTGCAAAATACGTCACCTGCATCGTTGGTCTGATTGGTTTAAGGACTATCCAATTGCGTACAGAGCCATGCCTCTTGTCCAGGAGAAATACAGCGCCGACTCCCCAGACTAAGTTCATAGATTGAACTTAGTCTGGTGATAGCCAGGCAACTGATTCTATGATTCATTCATTCATTCATTTTCTATACCCGCGTATTCCAATTAAGGGTCACGGGGGGCTGGAGCCTATCCCAGCGGTCATTGACGGCGGACGTTTCCATACATTGTGATGCGTAATTGACACGTGTCCTCATTTTGCTGGTTGATGACTCACGACGCCTGGTGAGGTGGACAAGAACTATTGATGTCAACAGTATGTGGCCTTTCAAGAGGGGAAAATATTACGATTTTGCTTAAATTTGGGTGGCCGCTGGCCGTGTTGGAGAGGTGGCCGTTGGGGAGGGGCAGT
>OMMV01191746.1:0-10292 GCA_900302635.1 Chatrabus melanurus
ACCATACTGTTTGTATTTCTTAATAATTGATGTGAATGAAGTCCAAAACATATTCAGTAACTTGGAAATGTTCATGTAGCCATCCCCCAACTTGTCTCAAGAAAACTGACTGTAAAACTGATGACTTATGCAACCCATCATTTTGGCTTAGATATTTTTATTTAATTTATATCAAGTTATAGAGATTTGTTCTCAGTTTGAGTTAAAAGAGGATAATTTTTCAAAATTTTAATATAGAGAAGCCTGATTTATTTTTTGTGTTCTTAATGGCATAAAGAAATTAAAATACGTAAAAGACCAAGGGGGTGAATACTTTTTGTCGGCACTGTATGTATGCGATGTCTATTTGTTACGCTGCATCATGTGATACTGCATTTAATTGCCCGGCCTACCACTTCATCTAGATTGTAACATTTTTGACATTTTGTTGTAATGTGAGATGCTATGTAGTGATTTACAGGGAAATGTCATTTCCACATCAGCAGATATGCACAAAAACGGTTGTTCCAACAGTAAACCAGTAATCCCCACAGTAAAGTCGATTATATACATACAGCTGAATGTGTTCATACTTGCACTGTCTTAACCATTTGAAAAGCTGTACATGCTTATACTTCTTTTAACCACACACACTCAGGGAGTGGGACGAAACACCCTGTCATCACCATTCCACAAAAGTGTTGAGGTGCATTAGGATACTGATGGTCAAATTTAACAAATTTGTCATCATTGTGATCCATTTTTCATTGTCATCTCTTGTGGATCTGTGTGCGAAATATTGCAAAGGTCAAGACAGACCTGGAAGACTAAATAAGAAGAACATGTGCCTGGCCTGCTGTTGCCACTTCACACCTGCCCAATCAATATACATGACTGGTGCATGTCAGATCTGGGAGCATACACATACCGTGCTTCACCGCATCCACCATACCACAGAACCGCCCCGGGTCCTGGATATCAACCACCCAGGCAGACAATCAGTGTATCCCCACTCCTCGAAAGTCAAATCTATCTGTTCCAGCCAGGTGAAATATGGGCATCCCCTCGGGCTTTTCCAGTTGCTGGGGTCCTCACCACTGAGGCATGGGCATGCTGGATCATGTCCAAAGAAGCATGCCACATGTCAAAATATTGTAGCTGATGTTATCTCACCTGCGATTTTTCGCATGCGGTAACTTTGAGCCCTGATTTTTCGCGACTTTTTCACGTTTTTTTTGGAACACGCGATTGTCACAAATGATAAGCGAGATGTTTCTCTGCAAGGACAAGTCTGTGTGGCTGCAATATATTTAGCCTTTTTGTCGTGTGCATCGCAAACCCCTCGCCACTACAGGCGACAATTTTGTGGCCTTTGTGGCCATTATGAGAATGTCGCGTGGCACTTGTGTGCTTAAAGAGCCAGATTTGATACAGATTTGCTACTATTTCACGTCAGAGCCTGAATTTTTGCAGTCACAGGAAATTTTAAACTTTTTAAAAATTCTCACATGCAATTTACGACAACTTGGCACCATTCTGTGAGCCCAAGACCGTCGAGAGGATGAGATACACCCTTAAGTTTCCATTTGTATGACACAAAGTCATTTCATCAGTACCCAAGGATTCTGCGAAGAGATCTGGAATCAAAGACATCCAGTCAGCTTCTTAGTTCACTGGTTAGCATCCAAGTCTCACAACCATTCGATAAATAGACTGTGTTTGCAGACCGCTTCAGAATGATGAGGTATATTCATCCATTCACACACACGCACAAATGCAGTAATATCGATGTGGTACCATGCAAGGCTCAGCTGCACACCAGGAGCAACTTTGAGGATTAAGGACCTTTCCTTATTGTAATGAAAGTGAGCCAAGTGCTGTTCCTTCACCTTGCTTACCCATAGCTCCTTGTCTGATTGGGGGATTGAACCTATGAACCTCTGGTCATAAGCCTGCTTTTCTAACATTAAGGAAGAATGTAGCTGTCTTAATTCTGACAATAATAATTTTAAAAAAAGACATCACAAGTGTATCTGAGTGCAGTGAAAGTGTTGAACTTGTAGAGACATTCATTTATCTCTGCAGTGACATGCATGTCTCTGGGTCCTTGGCCTCTGAGATCGAAAGACATCTGGTAAGAGCTTCTGAAGTCTTGAGGTCACTAGACAGAGGTGTTTGGTGATGTTGATATCTTTGTCGAAGAATGAAAGTCCAAGTCTTTAGGGTGCTGGCTCTTCTTGTCTTACCGTATGGTAATGAGACTTGGATGCTAACCAGTGACCGAAGGATCCTTGGATACCGCTGGAAAGACTGTGTCAAACGAGTTGTTACTTAGGGAGACTCAGATGAGAAGTATCACTTGCATTGTGAGGGAACATCAGCAATGACATTTTGAACATGTGCCATGTTTCTCTGTGCATGATCAACCATGCACATGCCTGAGTTTTGAGGACCCCAGTGGCTGGAGAGAACCAATGGAATGCCCGTGTCTAACCTGGCCGTGGCAGACAGATGGTTACTTTCGAGAGCTGGGGTTGGATCGGTTATCTGCCTGGGTCATTGCCATCCAGGACCGGAAGAGTTCCGTGGTGTGGTGGATGCAATTATGCGTGGCACCAGCGCATGATCCCAGACTTCACTTGACTTTACTTAATTCTGATCATAGCCTGTTTTCTCTTAATCAGAACTATACCAATAAAAGAAAAAAAGTCCAATTTACTGTGCATGACTGTTGTGATAGGCTGCAGCTCCCCTGTGGCCCCTAACTGGAATAAGTGGGTTTAGAAAATGGATCGATCTTCTATACAAGACACCTTCTGCATCTACAAAGTGACCAAATGCCAAAAGCCTCACTGTGTGGACACATTGGGATGGGAAAGTGCAAGAAGGCAAGCTAAGGAAGACTGACTCGCATGTACAAGTCCAATTATAGATTTAGTAAATATTCTGAAAGTAGAGATGTGGGTTTGTAACAAGCACAGTTAAAAGACATGTAGAGAAACTGGAAAGGATGTTCTCGAAAAAAAAGACTGCAAGTCTATTTTCACAAAGTACAGGGATTTGATTTCACTGAACTGCACTTCCATCACACTTGTTGATGTGTTGACAAGTAGCAAAAAGCAGTAGTTCTTACGCCGCTCAATTTTCGACTCTATATTTTACCCCGTTTATGCCCTTTACTTGCTCTCCTGTAAGCCATGGCTTTATGAAGCCAGGACCAAAGGCCAGTCATCTTCTTGTCATTGTCTGACGGGAGCGCTGATAACTTCCTTAGTGCTTCCTCCTGGAGGCAGGAAGGGTCAAGAAGCCGCCCCGTGTCAGAAATGGGGACGAAACCGTTGAGATAAAGCCGTTGTATATCGATGGCATTGACATATGTAGTAGGCTGTGATTTGAATTTGTGGATGCTCATTATAGCCTGAGCCTGTCTAAAGACGGCATTATTAACATGGTGAGTGGCACGCATGCTTCCATGAATACTAAAGTCCTGTTTACCTTCAGCGGAGGATTTGTTCCTAAATCGATTAGGAAAATGTGTACTCTGCATGAGTAAGAGTTTGAGAGCTAAAGTAAGTGTTTTTCACCTACTCAGCACATTAGCAAAATGTTAAACTCAAGGTTAACACATTCATATCAGCCACACTTATTGTTAGTCAGTGATTTATCACCTTAAGAAATGTTTTCACCGCTCTATTTTGATCTCAGCGCTGCCCACCATCGAGGTCTTTTACCGAAAATTATGATCTAGAAACGACTTCTATAGAATGTGAGTCAGCAAAGTTGCACTCATCCCTGTCTCATTTGCAGAGACGCCATTATGCATGCACATGTACGCAATGACGCACAAACTTGCGGTCTCCTGAGTTGGCTTGCCCTTGCTCTCCCCATTTTCTCAATGTTTGCAAACAGGGGTGATCTGGACGCGTCGTAGCCAACAGCTCATCAGAGCTCCAACAACTTTCTGATGCTGCGTGAAACAAACACAGTAACAAAACAAAACAGTTAGCATTGGCTGGAAACTTCATGTGTTAAAGGGGTCATACTCTGCAAAATCAGTTTTTGTCACCTTTTATAGTTTTATGTGGTTGGGGTTTCATGTTACAGATTCTCAAAGTCCGATAAATCTATGGCCATGTATGTAGAAATTCTCCTGCCACGATAATGTTTAGGCCTCAAATGGCTCATTTCGGACTTCTGTGACATATGTAACGGTCATCCATATTTGGCCTAATCAGTGAGATACACCCAGTGATGTGGTCTGCTCTCTGTGTGGCATGCCCACTGAGTCTGTTGGAGAAAGACAGAGAGGTGTCATTTTTCTGAAGGGAAAGGGGGCATGTCAAGTAACAACTCTTTTCCATTGAAAACAAACCCAGAAACAGAAACTTCTTGAGTTCCTGATTTTTTTTAAACAATGCTTGACCTCAGTATATATGAGGTGTTTTTGACTACAAATATTGATATCTGTTTTAAAGCACCAAGTGACGCATATTAGCTTGCTGAGGAGGCACCTACTATGACCCCTTCAAAAGAGTTGTGGTTTGCATTGTAGCATTATAGAACATATAGAGCTATAGGATGAAGTGTGATGTCACTTACCTTAACAACACTCAGGTTGATTCTACTATCTCTTTTCAAAATGGCCAGTTTTGTGTTTTGAAGATGGTGCAGTGTTTGTTCGTGATTGTCACACCAATCTGAGTGCGATGTGTGTGCTTTTTTCAGTTTCTGATGGATCATCGTGTAAAGAGACACTGGGTTAAACAAATAAGTTGAATTATTGATATATATTTACTGTAGCATCAGTTTGGTGACAGAATTTCAGCTCCTTCATACCCGGAGTGCTAGTAAATACCACCACCGAGCACATGCCTGCATATGCTGGGTTTTCTCCGCTATGCTGGAGCTTTAGAGGTGGGCACTCTTTACCACCTGATCGGTCCACTCACTCATCATGTATGATTTACAGATTGTAAATGTAAATATCAAAATATTCAGTTCAATAACATTGTCGAAAAAATTATACGACGTGCAACATTCACATGCAGGCAAAACAGCACCAACAGCATTCATGCAGTCTTTGTCATATCTGTCTCAGCATTTAGCATTTGATAAACCCAAAGCATCACACACATATCAATGGAGAACAGCAACACATACTACAAAATTGTAATTTCTGCTTTTCATGCAAGCTTGCATGATTTCTCGCAATTCACGTGAAAAATACCGTATTTTCCGGAGTATAAGTCACAAGCTTGTTTTTAACTAGTTTGGGAGGTCCTGCGACTTATACTCCGATGCAACTTATATTCCAAAAATCATGTGTGTGCTGAGTTCTTGTCCATTGTTAAACTCACCCCCAGGGAAACGCTGTATTAAAAAGTGACATCCACATACGACTTATACCCTGGTGCAACTTATATATATATATATATATACATATTTCTCTACAAGAGGCATTTTTTGACAGGTGCGAATTATACTCCGGTGCAACATAGTCCAGAAAATATGGTAATTAGAACTTTCGACATGATCTGATGGTCGTGGTTTCTTTCCTAGCTGTAGCGATTTTGGCTCATCAGAAAAGTAGGATGATAACAATCTTGCTTTGATGGCGTACATTTTTTTCCCTGTGTAATATGGATGGGCAGCATGCAAAAGTGACCCTGGAACCAGCCAACCAATTGTCAGGGACCTATGATGTCATCCCTCCGGAGTAGCTGTTGCAGCATCAACATACATTCAGAGTTACTATAATTTGGGGGAATATTTCCCAACAAGTTTATCTTCTTTGCTCTGTCTCATCTCGTACTTTTGCCTGTGTGCATATTCAAAGCTGCAGTAGAAGAATAATATTTATAGATGTATTTTTCTTTGGAACATTCACTGACAGCAGAAGTGGATTATACAGCAAAAGTAAATTGATATGTTTTGAGAGATTTTTTTCTGCTATAGTTTTGAAACACAACTCTATTCCATAGCAATCCAAGATAACAACAGCTGGCATACTCATCAAACTTTTGAGAGCCTCCAATCAAGTTGTTAATAATCCAAAACAAACACACAAAAAGCAAAATAAAATAAATCAAATGCCTTGTTTTGGTGGCATACTCAGCATTTTGCCCAATGACAATCATTTACGAAGAAAGACAGAAAGACACTGACATTGAATTCTATATTGATTTCATGTTTTCTCAAACTAACATTTTCTTTTGGGTGACCAAGTTAAGTAGCTTGATGCTTATTGTCAAGATTGGAGCTTTTGGGGCAAACTGTCAAGACATTTCTAACACCGCAGGCTGAAGAAAATTGCTAGAATATATGGGTAAATTGCAATGTCTGACAGTGTAAAACTATTCGGGTGCATGTCTCTGATAATGTGAGTGAGTGTTTGCAATTGTGGGAGCTTGTAGGTCTCCGTTTGATCTCTGGCCCTCTGGGTTGTAATTAATTGGAGTTGCAACAAGGACTGATTAGGATTCCTCTGTGATTCATAACCTCAGCGACCTTTCCATCCACCCTACAGAACTGATCCTGACCTAACACAATCACACTATTGTAATGTAATGTGTCGGTGCATAGTTCATTTAGTTTACTTGTCGAGCTTTTATTTTGTACCCATTGGGACATGCATGGAACACTTTCTATTTAAAAGAAGAAGCCAACTGAATGCATGGAACAAACATTGTATCCATTACAGCAACACAGAAAAAAGAACTCATCAGATTAAAAATGCATTTAGCAAAAAAAATGAATTTATTTTCAGGATTATACAAATAAAAATTGTCACTAAAGTCTGTCTAAAGGTAGCCAGTGGGTACAGTGCTGTGCAGTGAGTACAGAACACTCTTCAGGTTTTAGCAATAGGCTGTATATATACTGGACAAACCTTCCATCACATCACCCGTAGGTTTTCTGAAAAGGGGGTTTGAAGCTCAAATGTGGCCAATTGCCTGAATCCACATAACTCCCCGCCAGCACATAAAAGTGGTAAAGAGGTCAGCGATGCCAACTTAGCGACTTTGTCGCTACATCTGGTGACTTTTCGGACCCCTTTAGTAACTTTTTTTCCCAAAAAGCGCCTAATAACAAATCTAGCGACTTTTTTGTCAAATCTTAGTTACTCACTCTACAGAGCTAAGCTAAGCTAAACTCTGCCGGTCCACCAGAAATGCTGGTTTTGCAAATACAATACATACAGTCCTTCCATTCTGACATTTCATAATAAAAGTCCTCAATATAAATGCTGCTGACCAGCGGGAACTTGCATCAACTTTTGAGTACTTTGCTAAGAGACAATAAAATAGCGAACAATATCATGCATTTGAGTTTGGTTTTGTGGCACACAAAGTCACGATTTCAGATACCTCCTTCCCTACTGACGGGTAGACAATCACCGGAGGTTTGTGATAACTTGTGGTAAATGACAGCATGTTATATCCTATGGTAGTAGGTTACTGAGTACAGATTAGGAGAATAGTTTGTCAGAATGCGAAGGTAACGTGATGACGTCATAAATATGCTAATCAATGCATGACATCATTTAGGGATATTTAGAGACTTTTTGAGCAGGCTTTAGTTAGTTCCTACTGGACACAGTTGACAACAGTGAAAGAGGTGGAGCATTTACAAGACTGGCATGACAAATGAAGCCCAAACACGCCCCCCTTCTCATACTTAGCAAACAAGCTAAAACTAACAGTCTAATCTTGGCTTGGATGTTTGATTAACGTATATGTTTGCAGACTGGGTGGTGTTTTTCATAATGGGTGGCTTGGGTGCAGGTATTAAAAATTACGAATGAAATATTGTCTCAGTAACGGTGGAGTAACAGTGAGTTCACCAAGCTATGGATACATGCTAATTAGTACTAACGGTGCTGAGGTGACTAGTCAATATTCCGAAGGCCCATTGGTCCGAAAATCTATTGAATTGAGTAACAATTTGGGTCAAATTAAGAGTATTTTTTGGCTATTATGGTGGGTCCCTTAAAAGTAGCTAAATAACGCTAATCCTAACCCTAATTTTTGGACCAGTGGACCTTCAAAATAATGACCCGTCCCCACTCCGAACATACAAATTAAATAACACTAAAATTTCCCTCAATGGAAACACTGAAGCACAGACTTCTGAGATGGTCTGTTAGTACAATTAACTGCACAGTAAACTATATTATCTCAGATATTTGGAATAAAATGATGGTTGAGTCCACAGCAGCTAGAGGCCACTGCTAGTGTGCCTGGACCCGCCGGCACACTATCTGTCACTCAAAGTGACCACACCCCTAATTATTCATAACTTTGTGGCTTGAAATAGCTCAAACTTAAAGTTAAATAAAAATTCACCTCACATACAGTCCTCATGAATGGGGAAAGTAGCTATAGAGACCAAAACTGTTTATTTGTACCAGGCTGTAAACATGTTTATATCTGCTGCAAAGTTGAGGGTTTTAACATCAGTGTCTATGGGTACTGATTCACTTTTAGAGCCAGCCTCAAGTGGCCATTCAAAGAGCTGCAAGATTTGGTGCTTCTGCGTTGGCTTCATTTTTCAGCAGTGGAGGTTGCCGCTTGGTTTTAGCATCCTTTTTAGAGTGTATGCCTCCCAGGCCCAAGGTCATGAGTTTGACTCCGGGACTGTGCAGTGTCACTATGGAGGGTACATTAGCGCCATGACCCAAATGGGACTAAGGTTTAAGGGAGTGAGTTTAGCCAGCAGGTCTGGTGCTGTGCAGTGAGTAAACCTCACTCCCCTACACCACAGGTTACTTACACCTTAAACTTATCATCTTTGAGGTTGTCACAGTCCTGCTCTTCAGATTTTTGCCTTATTGTGATTACAGATTAATAGTGATAGGTTGATGGAAATCCAGAAGTTTTATTCCCTTCAAAAGTAGCCAGTTGGTGCCGTGATGATGGCAGTCACTAGTGGTTGCAGTTTGTGTGCTGTTGTACATTGTTTGGAAAGACAGCAAGAAAAGAGAAAATGATTGGAAAGAAGTAAATCCTGCAGGTAATGCATTTTCTGTCACGGGATAATGTGTTTCTTCTAGCTTAGCATGCTAGGGCAGGGCTTATGAAAAAGCAGAATTTTTAATTGGAACACATAAGTCCCTTTCACACTTGCACTGAAAGCCATGTATATTCTGGTCTGGTGTTATGCATGAATTAAATGCAGAGCGAGTGACATGAAAATGTTTATCCATATGTCTCCCCACTCCCAACCTAGTAATAAATACATATTGTTTTTAAGATGGATCAAGTGTGAAAAAGAATGGATGATTTCTGTAGTGTTTGAGAAAGTTACATTATTACATTTAGAACAAGTATCTTACTGTCAGATTGATGCATCATTGATGGGTGTAAGGGGTGACCTTGGGTGGCACGGGTCACCACTTGAATCTGACTGGGCACCCCATGTGCTTCCCCATGATTGGAAATTAGCTGTCTGCCCACACTATACTGCATATATACAATACATATGTATATAGAGGTGCAATAGTCATTCTGGAATTGTGGTCATCTTGGTTAGGTATCATACCACTTAGCCTGCTCAGAAAAAGGTTGATTTCATGATCACTCTGATGACAACTTATACATTATACATGAGGAGTGTGCCATGAAGAGCCAAGACGGTGCAGGTTTTCCTTGCAACCGATCCCCGCAGCAGGTGGTTTTCGTGATGAGCTTCTTCCCTCAAATTAAAGTCCTGATCATCTGTGAAATCACCTGCTGAGGTGATCGGTAGCAAGGAAAACTTCATCATCTTAACCCTACATGCCCACCCCTCTTAAGGCACATTCACACCTAGGCATTTGGGCCAACGTATTTGCATTCTTCGGTGATCGCTAGCTTCCGGTAGCCTCTGCTACTGGGACCTGTTCTGCTGGGGTAAAGAAAGTTAATCTCCGCTACGACCAAGGTAGCCTTCGTTAGCTTCGTTAGCATCCGGTAGTTGAAGTTACTGGTGCGATCGTCTATGCTGGGTGCTGTTTCACCCTGCCTGCTCAGAATCACTGGACAGTGGTGTGTCGAACCCCTGTCCCGCATATTGCCACATTGGCGAAGGTCCTGTTTATTCTAATGGAGCGTTGGCTAAGGCCAGCCTCAGCTGGGCTCACGGTGTGGAATGCCGTGCTGCATTTGAGGTTCGCTACCAAACTCCAGGAGCGTGATTTTTGCCGACGTGTGGCCACTTTTCTCTCCCTTTCACCTCATTCACCAGTTGCTGGGGTAAACATCATAGTGTGACTGTGCCTGTATAGATTATCAGTGTTCAACCTGACTGTTAAGTTAACTTTTATCTTTAGTCAA
>OMMV01191750.1:0-13805 GCA_900302635.1 Chatrabus melanurus
GGGGGGGGGGGGTTCCTAATCCCAGGGTCCCAGCAGTCTGGCACGGTTGGCAGATTGGCACCCTGTGGTTCTGGATAAGAAGCTCTGTTGTGCACGTGTTGAACATGCTAACGTCTGTATAAATGAACTTTATGGGGGTTTTTTGTGCTGCTGCTCACTAAAAGTGAGACTGAATTTCTCGACACGCATTCCTTTGATTTGGACTCGGGCACGTCCACCTCAGTGTTAATCTTCTTATTTCAGCGCTAATGAATCATTAATACACTTAAACATAATCCCGCCCACACATGGCTTCTCTTCATCACGCAGACGTTTGTCTTTGGAATCGTTTCTGCTGCAGATTTTTTTTTTTAATTTCGCTGAAGTGAAAACAAGAAATTTCATTGAAATTATGAAATTCAATTTGATTTGTAGCTGAAAGCCCAGAATCTTCTCTTCCAACAGTATTTTCTCTCTTTACTACAGAATGTTACTTTAATATTTGTGTGGTTGAGTGTTTTTTTTAATGTAATTTGACTTTTCTCAAATTCAAGTTGACCAAACGTTTACAGAAGGGTTTTTTTTGGGGGGGGGGTGTTCTGCTTAAAAAAGGTACCGTATTTCCTGTTCAGTTTATTTCCATTTTTGTTCCATTGTGGGTTTTCTGAGAACCACGTTGTTGTTTGAAGTCTGGATTCTCGTTGGCGTTTTGGTCGGTTTGGCGGCGTGTGTCTCCGCCTCTCCTCGGGGGGGCGCTGATCTCGCTCAGCGATCATGTTTGTACCACTGAGGAGGAGTTCGCGTGGAGTTGGGACTAACAGTGGTTCTCATACCTGAAGGTGCTTTTCCACAGCAGGGACTGGATCCTGGGTACTGTGGTTCCTGGTTTCCAGAGTGTCCAGAAGCCTCGTTACCATGGAAATGCATTCAATCAAATCACTGAATTTTATGATCGCAGCATTCGTCCGACACAAAGTGAAAACGGTTTGATGATGTCAGCTGAGCGTTTAAAATGAGCTATCTTAATCCGAGCTGGTTAGAATTGACAGGAAGTCGTTTTCCCGACTTCCTGTGTGGATTCCACATCAGAGGAGCGCTTCACTGTCGAATCGGTTTGAGCTGAATGTGGTTTTCTGTGTTTTATTAAAGAAAATTAAGCAAACGTAGCACCTGACCAATCACTGTACGCTCCTCCCCTTTCCTACCCTGAGGTAGGAACTTTAAATAAGTCCCCTGACACAGTCAACATTTCAGTTCTGGTTCCTGCATTGGACAGAGTACCTCTTTGGATCAGGGTCTAAAAGAACCTTTTAATGATTCCTTGTTCCTCGACAGTTTGTTTTGGTTTGTAATTCTTGAGGTGGGTGTGGCCTTTATAATTTTCTTATTAATTTTCTTATTTTTTTCACAGCTGTTTAAAGTGGAACACACGACACGTTGGTAACAAAGCAACAGGAGCTGAGCGAGGGGAAACGACTCAGCAGTCGCCAAAATCCCGCTTTGTACTTCAGCAGATTATCTTCTGGAATCCAACAGAGCCTTTAATAGCCCCCAGCAGACCCCGCCCCCAAACTCTATCCGTCACTCGTCTCCAGTGTCCCGCTGAGGACATACTGATGAGTTCAGGTCTATCGTGGACCTGAACCCGTCATAAGGTTCTGGGTATTTTAGTGTGGAGGGACGGTCCATCCACAATATCGACACGTGTCTCATTGCCTCACGTGTGGAGGGGTGTGGTTTAATAATCCGTGATGTATGCAAACACCGACGTAAGCACCGCCAAAACAAAAGGTCCCTGGTCCACATGCAGATCTACACCGGATCCGCTGTGGTGACCTCCAGCAAAACGGAAGCCAAAAGAAGATATACTGTGTCCTGACACCAGGGGGCGATGCACATGTTTTAGTTTCTTTTTTTTAGGCGCTGTCTATACATCCACCTTTGTTTTAGTCACAAACTCATTAAAAAACACTTGATTACAAAGCATCTCCTGCAAAGTTGTGTTCTTAAGATAATTTACTGTTCCTGCGATTTATTTTAATTTGTCGGATTCATTGTAACATTTTTCCATTTGTGTGTCGTCCGTCTCCACTACAGAGTCCACATGTTGAGTTCTGATGTCCTGGAATCAATCCGAGTCTGAACCATGGTCATTCTGCAGCAGGTAGACGATAACGTGGGAAAAATGTTTTTGAATCACTGCTTTGATCTCACAGAAACCTCAACTTTTATCTGAGGTTTCTGAGATTCTTTTGGCTTTATTACGTTTGTCTGTCAGATTGTTACTGTGGCGGCTGTTCAAAAACCAGTTTGGACCAAATGACATTTTGAGAAGTTGTACCTGGTCTGCAACACAAACCGTTTAATTAGGGGTGGATTGGAGCGCTTTGGGATTTGGTGCCTTGCTCAAGAGCACCCAGTGTTTCACGCAGTCACACCATAACGTGGCGCCGCCAAATTTCATGTGGAAAATAACAGATGTTGTAATTTTTTTATATATATCCTGCCAACAACGCTGTGAGTTGTAATTATTTTTCATATATCCGTATGACATTTATTACATTTAATTTTATCACATCACATTTATTCAGTTTGTTCATTTCATTCAATGTTCAGTTTGGGATTTTTGGTGTAACTGTGACCGTGTGGCCCAAGGTTAAAAACGATGGCTGTCGCCAGTTATATTTGCTTTGTCTCGTGTCCTGGCCGAGACGTGGGACTCGAGGCCCAAAAGACACCCGCCTGACTTGGTTATATTTTTCCATAAATGGTCTTCCTCTTGGGGCCTATAAAAAGAGTATGTTGCCTCCATGTCTTTTTTTGCCGTCTCTTTTGGTGTCTTTTGTTATATGATGAACATTTGAGTAAATGTTAAAAAAAAAAAAAAAAGACCACGAAAAAAGCACAGATTTTGTCGTTCCTGACTCCTGTGCTTGAGCAACACAGAAAAGTGCTTCACTGTGATGTCAGCAGACATCAGAGGATTTGACTGAAGGGCCCCATCAGCTTTTGTTTAGCCGTGGCAACAGGCGCGGTTCCTGTGAATCAAATATGTGTCAAATGACGGGTCCCTCCACGGGACAAATACCCGTAAAGAAAATAAAATGAAAAAATGTGAAGCTGAAGACAAAGAGCTTTTGTTTTTATTATTATTATTATTATTTTATTGTGAGGAAAACTGAGTGAATTTGCACATTTTAAATTTTTCTTTTGTGCAAAAATTGATTTTGCCACCAAACAGACTCCACATCCATTTTGTGTTGAAACAAGAACAACAGTTGTGCTAAATGCAATTTTTTTTTGTGTGCAGTTACAGTTTTTTTTAAATATTTATCAGCATCACAACATTTAATCACAGCAGCTGGTTTGTTGTGTTCCTGAAATAACATTTCAAAAAATGTACAACTTGAAATAAACTCACGTTTGCCTAAAGATTTTAGTATTTTTAATAATAATGTTGAATCTGAAAATATTTAAACTTGATGCCGACTGATTTTGCTGAAATTTCAAAAAGTTTTCCCGTCAGTTGGTACAAAGTGAAACCCTAACCCTCGATCAGATGTTCAGTCGTGTCTTTGGGTGTTGAGGCTGAACTTAAAGCCGTAATCATTGGTTTTTCTCTCTCAGTACGATGTGGTTGCGCCCGTGTAACCGCGGCTGTGTTCTTGCACTTCAGGGCGAGTATGTGTGGTTGGACCTCAACACGGGCAGAGAGTTCGGCGTCCCCGTGGGCGCGGTCGTCAAACTCTGTGATTCACGGCAGATCCAGGTTCTGGATGACGAAGGCCGGGTGAGTCACAAAGACTTTGAGGTCTTCAGAGTTCCAGCCGTGGAGATTCTGGTTCTTTACGTCCAGTAGAAACCTCCCAAAGAGAAACCACTCGTTTGTCTTTTCTTCTCCTGATCCCTCTCTTCACTGCGATTGGTCACTGTGTCATGTGACGTATTTTGAAGTGTGCTGATGATGGTCCTGTTTTTAACAAAGAGCTAACTATTTCAACTAGTTTGCGACGCCAGTGTTTATAAAGCATCACTTATTATTTACAGGTGTGGTCAGAAGTTTACATACACTCGTCGTGGTAACACTGGGCGTGGTTAACTCTTACTCTGTGGTTTCACTGGAGCCGTGGATATTCTGGATAGTTTTCATCTTTTGATCTTTACGTGACGACCTGATGACTCTTTCCCTGCTCCTGCAGGAACACTGGATCTCCCCGCAGAACGCCACCAACATCAAGCCCATGCACCCGACCTCCGTCCACGGCGTGGAGGACATGATCCGGCTGGGCGACCTCAACGAGGCCGGCATCCTTCGAAACCTGCTGATCCGCTACAGTGAACACGTCATCTATGTTAGTCCTCCTTTTAACGCCTTCCTTCAGCTTTACGGCCGTCCAGGTGTTTGGATGAAGGGCTCGCCGCCGTCCACTTGGGTTCTTATTCAGGTTAAACTGCTTTTGTTGACCTGAAGTAGAGTACGTCCCACAGCGCACCGTGTGGCTGAGAGCTGCAGGTTCATACGACAGCATTAGAGCCACGATGTGGGAAAAATAGACTGTTTTAAGGATTACTTTAAGAATTACTTTGTCTTTTGAAACATACCACATTTAGCTTTTTTTAACAGCATTTTAACAGTGGATTCACGTGCACATATAGAGCTTTGGAGAAAAAGGTCCCTCATTAGAAAATTAAGACATGTTCAGCAAACATACTTTGTATTTGTGTAAATGTACGTCAGCTATGACCTATGAACTCATTTTATGAACCCACCAAAGAACGTTGGTGGGTTCATCATTTTTTCCAGAGCTGCACATCGCTCCAGCTCGCCCCTGAAGGCCGTGCATTGTTCTAGTATAAAATAATGTCCTTTTCATCACCAGAAGAGCTGATCTGTCACACAGGAACACAT
This sequence comes from Chatrabus melanurus, assembly GCA_900302635.1. Taxonomy (NCBI): domain Eukaryota; kingdom Metazoa; phylum Chordata; class Actinopteri; order Batrachoidiformes; family Batrachoididae; genus Chatrabus; species Chatrabus melanurus. The sequence goes on from OMMV01191750.1 coordinate 4,889, forward strand.
CAGACGACATTCTTGATCATAAACCAAGCGAGTCAGTTTGGCAGTCCATCAGCCACAGAATTAGCTCCTTGAATGTGTCCGTCGTTAACTGATACGTGAAAATCCTGTGATTACTGGAAAATCTGTCGATTTTTGGACAAAAATTGTATTTTGAAAAAAGACATTTGACATTTTTAAACGTGTAAAATGTCCATTCTCCTCCTGCAGACGTTCACCGGCTCAATCCTGGTCGCCGTCAATCCGTATCAGCTCCTCCCCATCTACAGCGCCGAACAGATCCGACTCTACACCAATAAGAAGATCGGTGAGATGCCGCCGCACATTTTCGCCATTGCCGACAACTGCTACTTCAACATGCAGCGGAACAAGAAGGACCAGTGCTGCATCATCAGGTGTGGAAGCAGAGTCTGCAGTCTGCCGTCCAGCCGCAGCGAGGACGAGAACCTCAAGCAAGCCGTCGGATAGTTTTAATTAAAGCCGCAGCGAAACTTTGTCCCGTTTGTTTTGTCATTTCGATCGAATCGTCGGCCACAGTTTCAAACTTCCTTTAACGGCCCGGAGGCAGAGAGCGTTTGATCTGCAGAGCGCCAAACACCTGACGCCGTTCTTTCTGTCTTTGCAGCGGCGAGTCCGGAGCAGGGAAGACGGAGAGCACCAAACTGATTCTGCAGTTCCTGGCAGCCATCAGCGGTCAGCACTCCTGGATCGAGCAGCAGGTCCTGGAGGCCACGCCCATCCTGGAAGGTCAGGCGGCGTAGTAGTGTGTGTGTGCGCGTGCGTGTGTGTGCGTGCGTGCGTGCGTGCGTGTGTGCGTGCGTGGTATTTCCTCCTCTCAGCAACAGCTTTTGTTTCCTTTTCTGTCCTTTCTGTTGATGGACACGTTCCTCGTGAGCTGGTCAAACATTTTGGAAAAATAGAAATTAGTGTGAATTTTTTCCTGCTTTTGTCGGCAGATTTAGAAGAATAGTGGAAGTCGTTTGTTGCTGCAGAACTGAAGTTGGTTTGTTACCATTAAAACTCGTAGACACGTTCTGAAGCTGAATCCAGATCAGTCGAGTCTGACATCTCTGGTCATTCGAGCTTCGTCCTAAATTAACTCTTCAGGCCGGATCTCACCTGCGATTTTTTTTAATTAATTTTTTTGCAGCCAATTTGCACTTTTTATTTGCAAAAAATCCTCGCGAGAGACGCGGACTCGCAGAATGGTCACAAGTTGTCGAAAATTGCATGAGGGAATTTTTTAAAAAGTTTAAAATTTCCGGCTCTGACGTGAAATAGTAACAAATCTGTCTGTTTTTTTGCACGCTTTTTGGACATTCTCATAACGGTCGCAGAGGCCGCCAAATGGTCGCCTGTAGTGGCGAGGGGTTTGCGATGCACGCGACAAAAAGCCACACAGATCTTGTCATTGCAGTGAGACAATCGCGTGTTTCCAAGAAAAACGTGAAAAAGTCACGAAAAAAATCAGGTCGCAAATTTACCGCATGTGAAAAGTCGCAGGTGAGGTACCCCCGATAAAAAAACGGTCCTGGTCTCTGTGGAGTTCCTAAATCTGACCGAATGAACCTCGTTCTTCTTTGTGTCTCATCACTAACAGTCACATGAATCAGAGCGCTAATGCTAACTGTGTGTTTGTGCGTTCGCTCAGCCTTCGGAAACGCCAAAACCATTCGTAACGACAATTCCAGCCGCTTCGGAAAATACATCGACATCCACTTCAACAAGCGAGGAGCCATCGAAGGAGCCAAGATCGAGCAGTACCTGCTGGAGAAGTCTCGTGTGTGTCGCCAGGTGAGGATGGATCTGACCGCGCTCTCGCCGGGCGCAGCCGGTCTGACTGCACGGATTACGGCGCTGTTAAAGGGCGGGCGTCTGAAAGCGTTTTGTTGTCTTTTCGTGTCACGTCTGGTACAGTTCAGTTGCGTTGAGAACCAACGGACCGAATATCTGAACCGAATGTGAAATCGAAACGTTATAAACTCTGGCATGTTTGGCTAAAATAGAAAAACGCACCAATGAGTTGCGTGTTGACGACAAACGTGACTGAGTGAAAATTTTCAGACTCGGTACATTTTGTAAAAACCACAAAAACGATGTGCCCTTATGAATATTAACCGTGGCTTAACTATGGTAAATAACCATGGCTTTTCGTTTTTTATGGCTAGTCATCATTTTTTGGGTAACCAAAAAAAAAAAAAGAAGATATAATTATAATAACTTATTATTATATCGTTTTTTGGGTAACCATGAAAACCATGGTGTCGCTATCATATTAGCTAGCTATGCTATATAAGCCAATATTTTAAAATTTTGCTTTATTAGACTGTAAACTGGTCAAAATCTACATTTTTATGGTTTTACTTCACATAAATACATTTTAAAAGTAATTTAAGTAAAGTTATCTGGGTTGTGGCAGTGCTAGCTAGAACGTTAAATGGTTTTAGCCCATTTGCATTTTAATACGACGGCTACCTTGACTAGCGAGCTAGCTAGCTTGAGATTGAGCTTGTGCGTTGTGATAATTTGATCGTGTAATGATGATCAGTTTGTGATTTTATGAAATACTTTTACCTTTCAGCGGTGACATTAGATACTCGTGTCCGATTAGCCGATTACATTTTAGCAGACGTGGAGCAACAAGTCGTGGCACGAACAAACCATCAGTTATTGACGAGGCTTCGCCAACAAAAGTCACTTTACGAAATGTTGCATCGGGTTTTTATACAGTGCTGTGCAAAAGTTTTAGGCACCCCATTTTTAACAAATATTTATTTATTTGGATTAAAACAACCAAACGCCTCCAGGCATCATCGTCAACAGAAAATCAAATGAAATCCTCCCCTAAAAAAAAAAGCAACATAAAAAAATATGAGATTATTACGTTTTCTTTTTCATTAAAGTAACCAATCAATTACTAATTTACAAACCTCATTTTAAAAAGAAGCAAAAACACAAAAAATGTGATTTTCTTTTGGCTGTACTCGACAACAAAAAGACAATTACTGATGATCAATCAATAATAAGATTATTTTGAAAAAAAAGTGACTTAACACGGCCTGATTTTCTTATAAATTTGAAGAGACGCCCTCAAACAAATTGTCATTTTATCACTGAAAAGAAATTAATAATTAGTTTTTAATGGTGAGATGTAGTCAGACATTTTACATATTTATTCATAAATATTAACTATTTAACAGCTTTTCTTTATTTTAAAGAAAAATTTAGACACATTTAATATGCCTAAAACTTTTGCACAGTACTGTAAGTCTAAAACTGTACTTAATAATAATAATAATAATTATTATTATTATTTTACATAAAACATTTGAATTTTAATTATTTAATATTAGTGTTTTTTAACAAAAATAGTTACACCATTTATTGTTGTTGCTGTCGTTACGTAAAACATTTTCATTTAAATTTTTTTTATTTCAAATCGATCACTTCTCGACAGGAAGAACTCGTGATACTTTTTCTTTCACACAGTGAAACGAGCAGCTTTTCATCAGTTTCCTAAAAACTAAAACACTGATTTTAGTGAAACCTGTCAGTCATCTGCACTCCAAAACACACAAACAGCACACGCCGATCTGGATCAGAATCCGGATCAGAGAAACAGTGAAATCCATAGTTTAACATTCAAATGATGTCAAAACGTGTTTGGATTTGGCAGAAGTGTGCGCTCTGAGCGCCGTTCTAGAATAAATGTGAGGAATGTAGCTGATTTAAAATTTTTAAAAAAAGATCTAAAATGTTAAAGTGTTGGTTGACTTCACTTACAGCTCGGCATGCTGGGAGGTGGCGCGGAGGCCGCGTGGACGCCGCCACACAGCTGAGGAGGAGCAGGAAGAAGAGCTGGAAGGAGGCCATGGTGCTGCAGCGGAGACAGAGTTCACACACATGAATGCAGGAAGCAGCAGGTGACACCAGGAAAAGGGAAGTAGTCCTACCGACGGCGTGACCTTTGACAGAGCTGTTTGTGCCCCGGCGCACAAAAGGGGCTTTTTGCTTCGGCTGTGACATTTGTGCGACGTAACACAGCTCAGCAGCTAAATTTACAGACGAGGAAGAGTTTCCAGCAGCTCAGGTTGAACATAAATCACACAACTGAGGCTTGTTGTCTGAGACGGCGTCCTGAGACCGTCTGCGAGGCCTCGTGACTCATGAGTTCTGGCCCTCATTATTCTGCGGAAACCTGTTACAGCGTTTCCTGATAACACAACACAACAAAGTGCCACTGTGAGCCGAACAATGTGGGAGTGATTATCTGCAGGACGGTGAATACCCGCAGGGCGCCGCACAGGACGGTGAAGTTTAGGTGAAATTTAAGGTGCATGTCATCAGATTCAAAAGATTTAAATTATTGAATCAGAGACTGATGACATCACAAAGGTCAAGTCTGCCTTATGATGTCACAAAGACCTGTAGATCCAAGAACTTCACATACTGTCAGCTGTCAACAGATTTGATGACATAAAACACAAAGTGACCAAACTTTTTGTTGTTGTTGTTGTCGTCATTAGTAGTAAACAAAAAACAAAGAAACAGTAAAACCTTTGAAACACATTTCTGATCAATAATCACTTATCAATTTCAACTTACCTGCAATTAACCTTCTGGAGTCCAAAGACAACTCATCTACTCTTCTTAGTTTATCCATAAAACATCTTTTTTTTTCTCATCAGAACATAAACTGTAAATGTTCAGATATTTAGCTCCGCCCCTTTGTAATATTATCTATTCCAACATTTTCACCAAGTTTTATGAACCTGTTCTTTGTAGCGTTCTATAAATATGTCCTGGCTCCGCCCCTTTATCAAGAACAACCACAAATGGTTTGATGGTTCGATTCCCGGTCAGACTTTGAAAGCTGGTTTACGATTTTTGACTGATCCTTATAACAAACCAACAAACAGATCAAAGTAAAATCACTGATGATGTCACAAAGGAAATGAGATTAGATTTTGAAAGGTCATGTGTGACAGGAAACCAGATCCAGACGATAAATGCAGTCTGGATCATTTTGACAGCAGAAGTCAAAGTTTGTTTCCAGAAAACAAGTTGAAAACTCTTTGAAATCTCTAATCCTGAATCCATGCTGTCAAACAATCCAGCAAACAAAACCTGGTCCCAGTCCAAGTCCTGGATCAGTCAGCAGCACTTCCACAAACCAAACCAAGGCTGAAAACAGTGACAGAGTGAGAGCTGAGACTTTACCTCACTTTGAGGCGAGGACTAGTCTGAGGACCGGATCCAGATCATGTCCATTTCACCCGCCCCCCCCACGGATCGATACGAGCGAACGTCACGAGCGTCTCTCAGCTGATTCTTCTGTCCACATCATCCAGCATCACATCCTGTGAGAAAATCCTGATCGCTCTCTTCCTCCCACTGCTCTCTGGGAAATGCCTTATAAGGGGGTCGGGAAGTCCAGTTCCATTCCAAGAAGACCACCTCCCCTTTAGTCTCCCAAAAACAGCCTCTTTTAATCCTCTGGAACTGTGTCTGAAGCACAGATTAAACCACTTTGAACTGTTTCAACCAGTTTACATTTCAAATACTTTAGGTCCTTTTTAAATGAGTTCATATGTAGTTTAAAACCATTTTAAAGCCAATTTAAAACCACTTTGAATTTAATGTTGTTGTTTGGCTTTGGGCGGCTCCCAGGTTCTCGGGGTCACCACAGCCGATCCAGCTCAGATCCACTTTGGGATTTGGCACAAATTTTACATCGGATGCCCTTCCTGATGCAAAACCACTTTGAGTTTAGTATCTGGTTTAAACCAAATGGCCTTTAATTTAAACGTGGTTTGAAGTGGTTCTGATGCCGACGTTCTCCAGCTGGGGGCGAAATTGAGACGATCCAGATGAAATTTGTTTTTTTTTAGAGAATTTTATAGACAGGTGAGCTGAACAGGAAGTCGTGTCACCTGATGACAGTGGCGGGACTCCCGGGGATACCCGGTGACTCAGGTCAGGCAGGTGCAGATGATATAATTGACACGTGATTGTGGTTGTAAGACAACACGTTTGTGGACATGAGCTTGTTGTTGACATGAACACGGATCAGTCATATTTCAGCTTTATGACACGTGTAGATTTTCAGCATCAGTAAAGTGACCAATGGCCGCTGAAGTAAAGGGTTTATAACCCGTCCAAACCAGTTAGTAAAGGGTTTATAACCCGTCCAAATAGTTAGTAAAGGGTTTATCACCCATCCAAACCGGTTAATAAAGGGTTTATAACCCATCCAAATAGTTAGTAAAGGGTTTATAACCCGTCCAAACAGTTAGTAAAGGGTTTATAACCCGTCCAAACCAGTTAGTAAAGGGTTTATAACCCGTCCAAACAGTTAGTAAAGGGTTTATAACCCGTCCAAACCAGTTAGTAAAGGGTTTATAACCCGTCCAAACCAGTTAGTAAAGGGTTTATAACCCGTCCAAACAGTTAGTAAAGGGTTTATAACCCGTCCAAACAGTTAGTAAAGGGTTTATAAACCGTCCAAACCAGTTAGTAAAGGGTTTATAAACCGTCCAAACAGTTAGTAAAGGGTTTATAAGCCGTCCAAACAGTTAGTAAAGGGTTTATAACCCATCCAAACCAGTTAGTAAACCACTTAATGTCTTATTTAAACCCTTTGAAACCAGTTTAAGACATTTAATTGGACACATACAGTACTGTGCAAAAGTTTTAGGCACTTTTTAAAAAATTAACAAACAAATGCCCCCAGGCAACATCATCAACAGAAAATCATTTGAAATCCCCCCCCCCAAAAATGCTAAACTGCTCAGCCTTTGGGCATGTTGCCGCCTGCAGCCTCAGACAAAGGAGTCCTTTGGAGGATCTGGACCAGCATCAGAATATCGTTGAACGTTTCGCTCAGAGTATAAAACATTTTTGATTCGAGGTTTATTTCATAATTATTTCTGTCATTTGTTTGCTGTCTGCAACGTCCCCTAGAAGTTGGACATTGGACCATTAAACCCCCACCACGGCACGTGATCATCCTCAGCCACCAAGACCTCGAAAAACCTCACCCCAAATTTTAAAGGTGGTGCTGCTGTGGACAGTTGGACTGTCTCGATGGAGAACATCAGGAGCTTCATGGTGGACTTTTGATGTCTGGAACTTGCTCGTCTTTGGAGATCTGAGGGGTTTCCTCCATATGGATTCTGATTTGTATTCTGGGTTGTTGCAACCAGGTTTCATTACAGGTTTCCAATGTGTTGTGACTAAAACTGGTCAACAGAGACCAGCTGACTTATCCAGGAACTTGTCTTTGAACCCATCTCTCTCCATCTTGCACAAGAGTTTTAGGTCCAACCTACGGCCATCAGGGAGACATGGAAAGGATGAGATCATAGATACAAGTGACTGAAACTAGTTTCCTTTACAAGACTGCAAAGAGACAGGATGAAGAGTTCTGGACTCCCGCCAGGAGACAGGATGAAGAGTTCTGGACTCACGCCGAGAGACAGGATGAAGAGTTCTGGACTCCCGCCAGGAGACAGGATGAAGAGTTCTGGACTCACGCCAGGAGACAGGATGAAGAGTTCTAGACTCACGCCGGGAGACAGGATGAAGAGTTCTGGACTCATCCCAAGATAAAAAGATTTTGGACTCATCCTGAGACAAAGGATCAAGATTTTGGACTCATCCCCAGACAAAGGACGGGGAGTTTCAGAGTCACCCTGAGATACGGGATGGGGGATTCTAACTTCCAGACAGATCTCACAGTAGAACTGCTGCTCCTTCGTGTCAAAGAGAGACCATTAAGGAGGTCCAAGCTCCTGGTTAGGATGTCTCCTGGAGACTTTCTGGTCACGCCAGACTAAGAGACCCTCAAGTAGACCCACAACACGTGGAGGGATTATGTATCCCATGTGGCTTGGAAATGTTTTGGGATCCACCAGGAGGAGCTGCAAGAGGTGTTTGAGAACATCAGGACAGTCTTAATCCACCACGGAGACCCGGCCCTAGATCGGTATTGTAGAACTGATTGATGGCTTTAGATGATCCGCGTAACAAACCAGTTCTGGGTCCTGAGGATTGGTACTCTGATCACGTGGATGGAGGTCTTAGACGATTCAAAAAAGACGCCAAACTACTGGAAGTAGTCTTTGTTGAGCGTCCAGAGTCTAAACCTTAAGAACCGTTATGAACCTGTTCAGGTCTGAAGTCTGTCCTGCAGCAGGACAGACTTCAGACCAACAAGACTCAGGTTTAAGGTTTTTAAAAGTGCACGAAACAAAACGAGTTTAAATTCTGAACAATCACGACGACACAGAGAGAAGTCTGACCTGGTCTGAAGTCCTGCAGGTTCTGGTTCACAGCAGGTTTCACATTCGAGCTCCTTTATCACAGCCTCAGCAAATGTCACATGGTCTCACCTGAGGGATTTGGCACCGGGATTTCCCAGACTGTCCAACACATGCTTTCTATTCTTCAATGTGACTGACAGGTGGAGAGAGAGGGGTTTTTTTTTTTTAAAGGCTATGCTGGAGTGAGAATCTAAGACCTGCATCCTGGCACAGGTCAGCGCTTTAATCAGGGAGGAGGATGCTGCACAGACCAGAACCTGATGGAGATCAATGCTGCCTCCTGCTGCCAACAACGGCACAGTGCAGCTTTCATGTGACCTTTTATAACCCTCCACTGAGGAGGAGGAGGAAGAGGGGGAGGAAGAGGAGGTTATGTCATCTGAGGAACCAAACCCTGAGTTCTCCTCTAGTTTACTTTTCAAAAGAATTCCAGCAACAGGAAGTGGAGCCCGAGGCAAAGAAAGTTTTTGTTTGTGCATTTTACGCTGTAAGAAAAACCCGTGCACGTGAGCAGAGCTTTGATGGTGCACAACGTGCACGTGATTAGCACCTTTCTGATCAGTCTCATTAAACTGAAACTGAAATGTTGAAATAGA
>OMMV01191752.1:0-17031 GCA_900302635.1 Chatrabus melanurus
GGCAATTCTCAATAATCGAGTGAACATGCTGCAAGGAGACTAGTGAGGGAAGCCACCAAGACACCCAGACAACTCTGAAGTAGTTATAGGCTTCTGTGGTTGTGGTTGGAGAAACTGTGGATAGTGCAAGTTTTGTCTGTTGCATCACCAGTTATACAGCTTCAAGATGAAGTGGTATCGAGGAGGATTTTCTTAAAAAGAACATGCCCAATTTCAGCTGCAGTTTGCAAGAAGGCACATGGGAAACCCCAGCCTAGATTTGATCTGTTTTCCTGTTTTACACTCCTTCTCTACTCCACTCCAACATGAAGCTGTGAATGGGGATGCAAAAGGTAAATGTTGCACCATTCCCAGTTTCTACACTCACATCCACAGAAGCCTATAATTCTTTCAAAACTCTCATGGGTGTCTTGGTGGCTTCTCTCACTAGTCTTCTTCCAGCATGGTCACTCAATTTTTGAGAACTGCTTATTTGACACAGATTTACCATATAGTACCATACTGTTTGTATTTCTCAGTGATTGATGTAAATAAAATCCAAGACATATTCAGTGACTTGTAAATGTTCATGTATCCATCCCCTGACTTGGATCAAGAAAACTGGCTTTAAAAGTGATGATTTAATCCTTATATTTTGAATAAATTGTCCCCGTCGCAACTTTTGGAATGGATGTATGTTAAAAAATGAAATGAAGTTGACCACACAAAACATGAAATGTCTTGGGTTCATAATGTCTGCAATTGAATAGAAGTCAAAGTAAATGTAAGGATCACTGTGTTTTTTTTGTTTGTTTGTTTATTTTTTATTTGCATTTTCCATATCGTCCCAACTTTTTCTGATTTGGGGTTGTATTATTATGGTGGCGGAAATCTAACCTTGACCTCTGGCCTTGACTGTTGACCAATCCTAATGAGTATCAAATCAAATCTTCCCATCCATCAGTCCAACGTCCTTGCCAAGTTTTAGCAAAATCAAATTTGGCATTCTTGAGATAAGTTGCTAAAATTCATACATACAAACATAGCAGTATAGAGATGAAGGTGATTGCAAGAATGTACGCCTGCAGCAGTACTGCTACAAAGTAACCCAAAAATATGAACCAACAAAGAGCCACATGAACCAAATCTTCAAAATGAATGATTCTTCCAGAGCTCACTCAGTAAAATGGACAACTTTTGCCCTTTCAGGATGATGATCAATGTAATGATTTACACCTTGGTGTTTGAGACCAAAACCTAAATATTTAAAGTAGCAGATCATAAAATAAACGTCACACAAATTAGTCTATTTTTGAAACATTTGGATAATGGCATTAACAATTGAATGATCGTTCACAACCTTTTTTCCTATTAAGAGCCTTTGGAAAAGCCCAATCAAAAAAAAAAGGAAAATGCAAAAGTATATATTTGTCTAATTTCTTGTTAAAATATGTAATCTACATTTAATAGAATACACAATCACATAAGTAAAATTTCAGTAAGGTATAAGGACTTATTTTAGATAATACATCTTAAAAATCAATTGAATTTTAATTATTCCATTGAAAAATATTTTTAAACAGGAAAACAAGGTGTTTTTAACTTGTAAGTAAAAATTCACTTTTCAACATATTTTGAAATAAGATCTTGAAATTAGCTGAGAAACTCATTTGGAGTTATATTTTGCTGGTATTAGGAAGTGTTACTTTTTTTTACAAATAACACAGCAGGTTAAAAACCTTATGGTAAGACAAAAAAAAAGCTTATTTCAACTAAGATAGGACTCAAAACAAGATGTTGGCAAGACTCGTTCACTTAAGATTTTTAAGTTGTATTATTTAACAAGTCTTTATATCTTACTGAAATTTTACTTAAGTGATTGTGTCTTACAAATATATTATGTGTAGTTTACTTGGTAAGATTTTGTGTTTTTGCAGTGATGTATAGTATGTTCTAAAAGTCAAACAACATGGTCATACCTACACAAACCCCTGCAGAAAGGATTTTGAAAGAATTTAGCCACAAAGGGAAAATAAAGTGAGGAAGGTAGTTGAGTGAGGTATGAAGTGAATGGGTTCCATGAGAGAGAGAGACGATTTCGACAGAAATGTACTAAATTAGAGCAATAAACTATTATTTTCTTTTTAACAGTAGTTACATATTTAAACTGAAATAACACTTCACACAATCCTGCAGAAAGGATTTTTTATGAATGTAGCTGAAGCAGAGATTCTTCCTTCTCTGTCTCTCTCAACATATTTGTGTCTTTTAAAATTATGTGTAGTTTGAAATGACCTTGTTATTTTATTTCATTTCCAAAGCCATAATCTGGTGTCTACCAAAGATACAGCTGCTTTTCTTTTTCTAATAATTTTCACTCAAGGCTCCCAGAATGCAATTCTTGAAAACCTGTTCTTACGATCTAAAATCACTTCCCACCTGAACTAGAAAAACTGCTGAAAACATAAAAATGAAGATTTCACAAATCCACGTGGAAACTAAAACTGACCTAACCTTGAAAAACTGCATTAATTACCAATTAATCTGCAAAACCTAATGAATATTATTTACATTAATTATTCTTTTAGCTCATGCACCGCTCTCCTTTCTCTTGCTCTTTTGGTCATGTTTAGTCAGCCAGTGATGCATTAGTACACCACAGAGGTGTGAGCTGCTGTTAGCTGTGCAAATACAAATCCAGAAAATAAGACAAACACATCCTGCTGTGCACAAAATACCTTTATATTTTATTCATGGGTGTGCCCATGTATGTCTAACAGCTATGTGATATAGCCGTTACGGTTTGACATTACACCTCGCTTGACCTCGTAAATTCAGCTTTGCATGATGTTGACTCTGCTGAAAAATATATATATGAATAATTTATTTCAAATGCAAATGTAGTTTGCTTTAGCGTGCACTGCATCCACAAACAAGCAAACCCTCTGAGCAGCTAATCAGTGCACCAAAGTGATCTAGCACACTGTATTGACAAAGGGTAGAAAGAGAGAGAGTCAATATCCACTGCTGCCGTCTCTCTCCCTCCTCCTACTTAACCTCTTTCTCTGTTTTATTCTCCTCTTTAATCATCACCTCAGCATGCCTCTTATTTCTTTTCCTCCTTTTGAATGGAGCTCAAATAGTTGGAGTTAAAGGACTGCATTAGGCTGCGGCGGCTAGATTTAACTTTCACGTCTAAATCTGCAGCGGCAATTAGCCTGTGAAGGCTGCTTTTCCGGGAAGACAGCAATACCAAACAGCAGCAGGCGGCTTTGGCTAAAGCAGGCTAAATGTCGAGCCATCACACAGAGGCACAAAAGCAAATTTGCTCTAAATAAAGACTCAATTAATTCAAGATCCTTTCAGAGGCCTGAAGAGAGATTTTTCTTTTCTCTTTTTTTTCCCAAGGATTATTACACTTTACATTAAAGCAGGGAGTCAAATGCACAAAACACAAGAGAGTTTAGGCATTGAAAGCCAAAAGTTAATGCGGCTGGTTAAGCTAGACGCTGTATCTTTGTAACAATTGGCCCAAAGAGTTTGTTAATATAGTGATCATCAGCGTGATTTACATTTTACACTTTTCTTCACCAACAACTCGTTTGGAAAAAGCAGTTCTTTTTCCAAGCCAGTGGTGGTGCCAACAGATTTTACTTGATGCCTGATGACACTCTAAGAAATAACATGCTATATGTACTCAACCGGCCCCACAAAACTTGGTTGTTGAAATGGGAAAATAACCCAGTTTTATGGGACCACTTGACATAACTAGAGGAAGTAAATATAGCATATTCATTTCATAGAGTGTAGTTAGTTGTAAGGCAACACAATTTGTATCAAATGTGCAAATATGTATTTAAAGTAAATTTCAAGTGCTTACCACACACTGTGATTAGAGAAATTGTCCATAACACAATTTTTGTCTGTTGCATCACCAGTCACACATTTATGGTGGAGTGGAATAGAGAAGGATTCTCATATAATAAAACACATCAAATCTAGATTTCCATAAAACTGAAATTTGGATGGTAAATGATTGCATTTATATAGCGCTTTTCCATCTGAAGCAGATGCTCAAAGCGCTTTACAATGATGCCTCACATTCACCAGGGTGCTGCCATGCAAGGAGCTCAACTGCACACTGAGAGCAACTTGGGGATTAAGGACTTTGTCAAGGGCCTTTAGTGATTTTTCGGTCTGACAGGGGTTTGAACTGAGGATCCTCTGGTCTGAAGCCCACTGCTTTAACCTCTACCCCATCACCTCCCCAAATTTCATGTTTTTGTTTCAAGAAAATCTTTCTCTGTTCCACTTCAACATGAAGCTGTATAACTGGTGATGCAAATGACAAAAACTGCACTATACACAGTTTCTCCAATCACAGCCACAGATGCTTATGATACTCCTTCAGTGTTGTCATTGGTGTGTTGTTGACTTCCCTCAATAGTCTTCTTCTTGTACGGTCATTCACATTTTGAGAACTGTCTCCTCAAGGCAGATTTACCAGAGTACCACACTGTTTTTATTTGTTAATGAGTGATGCAACTGAAGTCTAAGACATATTCAGTGACTTGTAAATGTCAATATATCCATCCCCTCACCTGTCTACAGAAAACTGACTGTAAAAGTGATATGTGAAAAAAATCCTTATCCAGTATTTACTTTGTCCAATTATAACCACAAATCAGAAAAGGTTGGGATTGTATGGAAAATGAAAAAAATATGCAGTGATTCTTACATTTACTTTGACTTCGGTTTAATTGCAGACAGAATGAACCCAAGATAATTCATGTTATATGTGGCCAGCTTCATTTCCTTTGCCAATATACATTGATTTCTGCATTTCAGGCCTGCAACACATTCCAAAAAAAGTTGGGACAGGGGCAATTTAGAGCTAGTAATGAGGTCAATAAATAAATAAATAATAATGTTATTTCAAACAAATGATGTCAACAGGTGATTGTATTCATCATTTGGTACAAAAGCAGTATCCATGGAAGGTTGAGTCTTTGAGAAGCAAAGATGGGGAGAGGATCTCTAGTTTGTCAACAAATGCATGAGAAAATTATTGAAATGTTTAAAAACAATGTTCCTCAAATAAAGATTAGACAGGATCTGTATATTTCTCCCTCTACAGTGAATAATATCATTAAATGATTCAAGGAAGCTGTAGGAATTTCAGTGCATAAAGGGCACGGGCACAATCCTAAATTGAAAACCCGTGATCTCCAATCCCTCAGATGGCACTGCATCAAGAACTGATATAGTTATAGTTATAGCTGATATAACCACATGGGCAAGGGATTACATTTTGAAACCTTTGTCAACCACTACAATACAGAGTAACATTTACACATAATGCCACTTAAAAGATTACTGTGCAAAAAAGAAGCAGTGTCGACTTCTATGGGGTCAGAGGGTTGGACCATCACAAAGTGGAAATGTGTATTGTGGTCAGATGAACCAGTATTCCAGATCTTTTTCAGAAGAAATGGACACCACGTGTTCTGCATCAAAGACAAAAAGGACCATCCAGTTATCAGCAACATGTCCAAAAGCCAGGGTTTGTCATGGTATGGGGTAGTGTCAGTGCTCTTGACAATGGTAATTTACATTTCTGTGATGGCAGCATTAATGCAGAAAAGTACATTGAAATTTTAGAGCAACATATGCTGCCTTCAAACCAACATCTTTTCCAGGGACATCCATGGATTTTTCAACATGACAGTGCAAAACCACATTCTGCACACATTACAAAGGCATGGCTGTGGAAGAAGAGGATAAGGATAGTGGACTGCCTGCAGTCCTGACCTGCTTGCAGTCCTGACCTATCCCCAATAGAGAATTTTGAAATGGAAAATGCAAAAACGATGACACTGTACTGTTTGCAGGAAGAATGGGACAAAATAACACCTGCAATGCTTCATCGCTTGGTATCCTCAATGCCAAAATGTCTTTTAAGTTTTGTCAGATGGAATGGCAACATTACAAAGTGGTAAATACTTCAGTGTCTCAACTTTTCTTGGAATGTGTTGCAGGCCTGAAATGCAGGAATGGATGTATATTAAGGAATGAAATGAACTTGACCACACAAAACATAAAATAGCTTGGATTCATACTGTCTGGAATGAAGTAATGAAGTGGAATTCAAAATATATGTAAGAATCACTGCACTTTTTGTTTTGTATTTGTTATTATTTTTTTCATTTGCATTTGAATTTGGGTTGTACTAATGGCCTCTGAAAATGGAGCGACTGTGTATGAAAATGGCTGTCGCTCTTAATTGGTTCATGCGATATTTTTGTGAAACCCCTTGAATTAACAATGAAAGTCTGCGCTACCAGCACATCTTCATTCTTTCATTTCAACTCCATTGTGGTGGCAAAATGACAAAAACTGTTCCACTGTCCAAATACCTATGGACCTGACTGTAATTCCGGCACACAGTAAACACAAAAGATATAACAAAGAATCATAACTGTTGGTTAAGTAACTGATCTGACAAGAACCAAGTGAAAATGTGGAAAGGTTTCGAATGTTAAAGGCAAAACATGAAAAGAACTGCACCGTTGACAACAAACGACATAACCTGGATAGATCTTGATGTTGTTAAAGGTGGTGGTGGTGGTGATAGGTAAGCGATTTCTGAAACAACATGGACAGCTGCTGCAGTGACGCAAATGTGAGTAATGAGACAAGAAGGAGGATGCAATGGGCATGATGATTCTCCATGCACTGCATCAGAAATGGTTCATATACATACATATATACAGTATATACTGTATATTGCTTCTCTGACCACTTTTGTGTTTCCACCCGAAACATAAAAATGACATCTCGCTTTGATGAGTGACTGGAACAAGGTTTGAAAAAATACAGGAATTTCTTCTTCTTTTGGGTGATGATCAGAGCACATTTGTACGCAATGCCAGCAGTATTTTGGGCATCGTACTGCAATCTTTTTGGTATGAAACCACACACAATGTGTGTAATCTCCAGTTCAGAGGTCACACAGCCAGCCAATCTGGGGAAATCTGAAGTAAAAGCTCTCATTCTCCTATTTTTCATTTTCACCAAGATCTGATTCCTGGATGATACTCTTTCAGTGAAACAATATAATGTTAACCAGCATGCAAAAGCAAACTAATCTAGATAAAAATGTTGCTCAGAGAGCACAGTGACATTACACCCACATTTCAAAGTAGCTTGTCGAGAAAATGTTACATGGGCTTTTAAACACTCACGTTCACTAACAATAAAACATCTGAACTCCTTTCCTTAAAATTTGTGATTTTCTCAAATATTTGCATGGAAACAAAAAATTTTGACCCTGATCTCTGACCTTGATCATTGACCAATCCTAACGAAAATCAAATCACTTCCTCCCATCCATATGTCCAGTGTACCTGCCAAGTTTGTTCAAAATTGGATCTGGCATCTTCAGATATTTTGGTGAAATTTGTACAAACACAGTTACATAGAGAATGTGAGAAATGCATGCAGTCCAAGAAAAATCCATTTTGTTGGATCAGTACATGTGATGCAGCACTTCTTTATTCAAGCAATTCACACACAAACAAACAGACCCACGCACAATCCTGGATACGAGCTGCAAGAACAGCTGCAGCAGATTGGCTAAAGAAAAGCACGGAATTGTTCACTGAACTACTGGGATTGAACTATTACCAAGACAAGCACAACATATCTGTCTAATAATAAGTGAATGGATTGGTTCAATTATGGATGAATAGATGGCAAGAATAAGATGGAAAAAGCAAAAAAGAAAAAAAATTCTGTAAAAAGGGGACTGCCACACCAACTGGTTATAGTTGCAAGCACTCTTCATACACAAATAAAATCAAAAACATATTAACGAGCAATAATTATTGCTGTTTGAATGCAGACAGTGGTGGGCACAGCTAACCAAAAAAATTTGTTTTGATAACCACTAATCTGCTATCTGGTTATCAGTAAATCAATAACCCACTAAAAAAATAGCTGAAGCTGCCACTAACTGCTAACTTTTACTATGTGAATTTAGTTATGTAGAGGAGTAGATCTGTAATCAAACACATTCGGATATGAGGATGATGTGAGTAAGTGGCCGCCTGTATATATCCATTAGCATATCATACAACCAACATTCACTATTAAACATCAGGCTTATAGTTTTTGTTTGACAATGAGTAATTTGGCTACATTATTTTGTCAGACCCAGTCAAACGACCCGGGTCCTCGTGGATTACTGTCTAACTGGAAAGAGATTTAGAAGGCACCGAGACAGTAAGCAAAGACAGTGCTGCTCATCCTAATGCTAATGTTGGCTAAAGCAAGAGAAAGACATGCACAAAAGTTCACAGCAAAAGTCTTTTTATCACAATTGCAAGATCACTGCCCAACAAAATGGAACAGCTGGAACTCATCATATCTATGCAGAAAAACATACTGGACTGCTGCGTTTTGATTATTAAACACTGCTCAACCCAACGATACTAGGAGAGGTTAAAATACTAGTACTGCCGGACGTGCAGGTAACCGCTACAGCAAGAAAGCACTCCGGAAGGAGCAGCGGACGACTTTACATACATACAAAAATAACTGGTGCACAAACGTAAATGTTACTGATAAATGCTGGTCTCTTAATTGGAAAATTTATCAATAAAATGTCCCTGTGACATTAGTGCAAATCATATAAGCTGTCAGGAAAAAAATGTGATTTTAGGGATTACAAATATTTTTGACTGTTAAACTTTATTCAAAAAAAATTTGCAGGCTTAAACGGGGTATCGCACCTGCGATTTTTCGCATGCGGTAAATATGTTACCTGATTTTTCGTGACTTTTTCACATTTTTTTTAAACACGCGATTGTCGCGAAAGATACGTGAGACGTTAGCGCGTTTGTCTCACTGCAATGACAAGTCTGTATGGCTGCAATATATTTAGCATTTTTGTCACGTGCATCGCAAACCCCTCGCCATTACAGGCGACAATTTTGTGGCCTTTGCCGCCATTATGAGAATGTCGTGCGGCACTAGCATGCTAAAAGAGACAGATCTGATACAGATTTGCTACCATTTCATGTCAGAGCCTCAATTTTTGCAGTTGTGGGAAATTTCAAACTTTTTAAATATTCCCGCGTGCAATTTTCAACAACTTGCGGCGATTCTGTGAGCCCTCAAATGTCGCAGGGCTTTTTTCCAAATTTTTGCAATTATTATTATTATTATTTTTATTTTTTTTTTTGCACATTTGTGATTATCGTTGCAAATTGGCCACAAACCAAAACATTGCAGGTGCGATAAATCCCTTAAAGTTAGGGGAACTAAATTTAGAGGAAGCCAATTGGTCCACTAATGGTTTTCAATGTAAGGTGAAAAGCTAATCTGCTAACAAAAAAAGTTAGATTTGCAAATTAGCTGTTTGTGGTTCCTTCTTTTAGTGGTGTACATATAAGGAAAGGAAACGCACCGCAGGACATTTGAAATCACTACATACTGTGGAGCAAAGGCACAGATGAGCTATTCAGGACACCAGCCAGGGACACTATGATCCATATTTTATTTTATGAAATGATGCCACCGGTTCTTCCCTCCCCTCCACTGAAATAAGTGCTAATGACACAGATTGCCTATCTTTCAAACTAGCAAAAGCCAAGACTGTAGCACAGTGCTGAGCAGCACAAATGATTGCAACTTTTTCCAAACTTGCAGTATTTTCCGACAAGAAAGAGCCACATTCTCTGGGGAGCCAAAACTCACTAGGCAAACAATACAACTGCAGAGCAATACAGTAAAGACAGCAGCAGCAGCAGCAGAAGGAGCTGAGAATCTCTCTCTCTCTCATTCTCTCTCTCTCACTCTCTCAGCATACTGGGTCAGTCGAGCTCCTGCACTGCAGCACAGTTGAGTGATGTGTTAAAAGCTTTTTTTTTCATGTCTGTTCGAATTGGAGAGGTTCTCTTTTGCACTTTCGGGGTTTTCTTTCTGTGATTTCTCGGTTGTTATATAATATAGCTTGTGTTTTAAACATCTGCATAATCACACAAAACAAAAATCTGCTACTAAAGGCACCGACGTGAATAGTTCCCCGTGGCTTCGACACACACACATGCACACACAGGCACACACACGCGCAGAAAAAAGTGGAACGTGGCTTTTTGTTTGCAGCACCTGCAGTGTACTGCAACTTCAGCACTACGGACACAGACAGATCGGCTTTTTCAGCAACCTGGAGATAATTCTCGCTTTCCTAAAGAGACGTTGCATGTCGCACTACGCGCACACACGCACACAAAATGCTAAATATAAGCAGCAGTAGCTCTCTCAGTCCCTACATAATGTGCACTTGCAGCTTTGGACCCCAAATTTGATTAATTGTACAATTACAGTTTTTTTTTAAATCAGGAGCAAAAGAGCAAAAAAAGAAAAAAGAATCCCTACATTATCTAAGTGGCACATCCTTCACAATTCTCCACTGACAACTCCATGTTCTCTCACCCTTCCCTAAACCGCTTGTCTCTGCTCTTCCTCCCATCAATATTACTCCCAAGCCCATCTCTAACTTGCAATTTTTTTAACATTTGTGTCTCTCATCATCTTTCTAAAATGCCTCAGCTCATCAAGACTCTTAAGCAGCACTAGTAGAGAAAAGAAAAGCAAGATCGATCCACGACATACAAGTAGCCACACAAAAATGGGTCTGTGTCATATGCTGTTTATCTATGTATATCTGCACGGGTGCACATGCCGTGACAACTGGCAGCAACCTTCTTCTTCTATGCTGCAAAAATGCAAACACTAGAGGTCCAGAAATATCCTGAGCAAAATGGCAAGAGGAGAGGAGAGCAAAGAAAGCAACACATATAAAACTCTGTTCCTGGCAAGCCCCAACCTCCGGTGCTGTAAAATGAAGCCAAAGTGGAAGTGCCAAATCTTGTAGTTCCTTGAATGGCCACTTGACGCTGGCTCCAAAAGCAAGTCACTCCCCATAGAACCCCAGAGATAAACATGTTTACAGTCTGGTATAATAATAATTTAAAAAAAAACAGTTTCAGTCTCTATAGCTATTTTCTCCATTCATGCATTCATGACAGTTGTACAGGGTTTTTGTTTTTTTTGATAACTCATCAGTTTAAGCTATTTTAAGCCATAAAGATATGACTAATTAGGGGCGTGGTTGCTTTGAGTGACAGGTAGTGTGTGCTGGTGAGAGGATTCAGGGTCCCACTAGCAGCGACTGCTCGCTGCTGTGGACTCAACCATGTTAGTCCTTTCTCAGCATTTTATTACAAATATCTGAGATAATATGGCTTGCTGTTTGGTTACCGGTAATTGTACTAACAAACCATCTAAGAAGTCTGTGCTCCAGTATTTCCATTGAGTGAATTTTTTTCCATTTAGCGAAATTGATTTAATTTGTATGTTAGCACTAGGTTAGCACTAATTAGCAGGTAGCTTGGTGGCATTAGCTCCACTGGTGGTGCAACAGCTACAGAGCTAATGTGCTGCTCATAGATTTTAATACCTGCACCCAAGCAAACAGTTATGAAAACAACCACATAGTCCACAAAAATATGCCTTAATCAAACACCAGAATCAAAGTTAACCTGTTAGCTTTAACTTTTGTTGTTTTGGTAATTGAGAGATGGGGGTATGTTCGGGCTTCATTCATCCTGCCCAGGTCACCCCGGTCTTGCCCATGCTCCATCTCTATACCCATTTGTGGGTTAGCTGAGAGATAGGAGTTAGGTCAAGCACTGTGAAGATGGCAACAATTGGATTCGCCCCATTAGAGCTTCAAACCTGCTCTTCAGAAAACCTATGGGTGATGTCATAGAGGGTTTGTCCAGTATACATATGGTCTTTGGTTGCTGGGGATCATTGCAAAGTCTCCACTCAACATAAACTTACACATTCCGCCAACATTTATCCAAGGCATGTGCTGCAGCTTGAACAAATTTTGAGCCTTTTGTTTTTCTAATTACCTTATTGCATCTCATATCTCTAAAAAAAAATAAATAAATAAATAAAATTTAAAAAAAGCTCATTTGCAACATTTGCATGATGTTTGGGGTTTAAATTGTGCTGCTGGTGTAGATTTGTGGTTATAAGCTCAATTTGGTGCATCACATTTCACATTATGTTCTAATAAGACTTTCCGATGAACGCCTGAAGGAATCCAGGTGTTCAAAAGGAATCTTACTGTTCACCCTGTGTGCAACAAAAAGCAAAACCAACTCCGGAGAAAGATACACACAGAACAACAACCTGTGTTACAGACAGACCAAGATCTTCCCTATAGACGTGGGATGCAATGGATTTGTTGCTACACCCACAACCAGACTCTTGAAGAAGATGAGAGTAAGGGGTCATTCTGTCCAACAAGCAATCAGGTCCTTGTCAAATGCAACAAAAGTAAGCAGCAATTGGCATTGGGTTAAAAGGAAAGACTACATCTGGGCTGCAAAATGAAGGCACAGCGGTAAAGAACGGAGTGGGGTGTACTTGGGATGCCAGAGATCACAGGTGAGCCTTCTGGAGACAGGGTGATTCTTTTACTAGGGGGCAAATTACAGGTTCCACAAATGATAAAAATACGTTCTTCAGAATGTTTTAATTCCTGTTGCATAATCAAATTGGATAACAAGGGATTTCAAAACCAACAAAAGCAGTGCACTTATCAACATTTTTTTTTTTTTATAACAGTCCAAAACAACATGTAATGGAGTTGACTGTAACAGAGGTGATGATTTCAGCTCTTCAGCCTTCTGAACTGCCATATTGTAAATCATTGGATTGAAAGTTATGTTGGATTTATGAGTGATCTACAAACCCTATTACACTTATTAAATTCTCTGATAAATAATTTGTCAGAGGGAGTAACAGAGGTGATGGGAAATAAAGCTACTTACTGACTTTTGGTTGTTTTTCTTCAGAAAATTAAAACATTTTGGCATTAATCGTCTCCACCATGTTTCTCTCCACCAGATCTAACAAGACATCTGATTGGTTTATTCAGTAACTCAGCTGGCTACCTATAGAGGGCAGCAAAGCCCAAACATAATGGAGTTGACCAAAATTCTAGGACTAAAATTTTGAGCTCACTTATGAAAAAGGTAATGACTTTCAGGATCCTGGAACTTTTATAGATAATAATTTAGCATGACTCAAAGCAAAAACAACAATAATAAGGCAAATTACCAATTATTCTGTGAGAAAACAATAATTATCATTAAAATACCTTTAGGTATTTTGATATTACGGATTATTAGGACATCTAATTTTGTGTGTTCCTCTCAAATCAATTTGAAATTTTTGAAATAACACGAGTTGTACCACTTTTAGTGCATTTTATCATGCGATCAAACTAGACAAAATAAAATCACTGGTACATAAATGTTTCAAGTGATATTAAAATTAAATGCAGGTGAAATACATGGACCCTAATCGCCCCTTAGTTGGAGAATCACCTGACATTGTAGGCTCAGCAATGAAATGTGAAAGAAGTAGGGTGCCCACCTGATGACCCTAATGATGTACCTACCCTCACCTTCATCACTCCAATCCCACTGCCAACATTAGTGGGGCAGATAATAGAAAAATTGTGCAAACTGTGATACAAGCACCAATGTTATGAAGTTACTGGACAAAAACAGCAAAAATGGTGACAAAGGTCAATTTTAGTTTGTACAAGGGTCAAAATTTAAAGTTGCTCCAATTTTGGTAAAAAGTGATGCAAATTACTAGTTGAGCTAATAGGATCAATAAATGGAATAGTTTTGACTGTGTTGAATGCTTGGGCTCCAAAGCAAAGGTCAAACAAAGTCAACGTCCATTGGACACTATGACATATGACATATGTGACCCCGTAATGTGATAACTAAGCATAACAGATCGTGCAAACTATACCTTTTTAAAACTCTATTAGGTCAACCAGTAATTTGCATCACTTTTTACCAAAATTGGAGCAACTTTAACTTTTGACCCCTGTACAAACTGAAATTGACCTTTGTCAACATTTTTGCTGGTTTTGCCCCACAACTTCATAACATTCAGTCACAGATAGTCCAGACTATACCTTTTTAGAATCGTTATGATCAGGAAAATAATATGGTATATGTTTCAATATGATTGGAGGATTTCAAATTTGTCCGGACACCATCGTGGAAAATATGGTGGCCATCTTGGATTTTCGAATGGATACCATGCTTTTCTGAAAGAGTTTATTCTGGACATTGTTCATGCCAAATTTGTTGTGTGTATCACAAAGTGAAAGATTCTTGTGGTATATTGACTTAATCTGCAGCACTACACCAAGAGTGCTGCTTTTCAGCAGCGATTGAAACATTGAGTCTTACAAGCTCGACAGTCTGCAGGGCAAGTAATAGCTGAATAATCAAGCAACAATCAGGCATAGAAGTCCATATTCAGATCACTAAGGCTACTTTGTAAATTTAAGATATGGTAGCTAAATGACTCCGCTATTTCAAAAATATGTGGGTTTCAAATATACATAAAGACAACATTCCCCAGTTCAAGGGAAAAAAGTAACATGGACAAATGTGCATATGCCCAAAGTAATTTCTGCTCGGATTTTTGAAACTGAAAGCCAGACCAGACCTCCGCATAACAGAACAGCTGCAAAGCCCAAAACCAGAATGGATGAATACATTAAATCACAAAGTCTGCACTGGGAGAGTGAGAGAGACACCAGAAGTGGACGACAGAGAAAAAAAGGGATGAAGTTGGAGGGATAAAACGACAAGCACATGCTTCATTTATCACACTGGAGCGTTGTCAACACACAAACCTCCAGGGATATGCTGAAAGAGTGGTTACACCCACTGCCAAATTCAAATAAAAATATCTTATCAAAGTGTATGTTTATTGGCTAACACAAAGGAAAAAAGGCAAATCATTTCTGATAATATTCCACCAAAGTTTGAAATCACTTGCATATATTACAGCAGGATAACAAAAGGATTTATTGGAATAAAGAGACCCAGCGTTGGATAATACTGAACTCATATGTGAATATTACAGGAGCTGGGGATATGAATTTATTGCAAAATCATCCATGATCCCAAAAACTTTATTAATTTATTTATTGGGATGGTTGGGGCTTAGGGTTAACAGACTAATGCATTATGTTTTTAATCAAACTGAGTGCACACTGAAAATGCTGATCATATCGTTTAACCTCTCTGTCGGGGGATGGGAAGCTTTAAATGTGAGCGTATGCATGTATGTGAGAGCATAAAGTAAAAAAGGCTGCAGACAAATGAGGCAGAGCAAGGAATCATGGTAGCACAGCAGAGCGGGTATTTGTGTGGGGGGAAAAATAGCCTCGACGTAACGCGGATGTGGTGACAAAAGGCTTCGTAATACAGCAAAGGTGACCTCTGCCATTTCAGCAAATAATAATTCTCATCAAAGGAATAAAACAATACATACAACACAAAGTAGTCTTTGTTTTTCACTGCTGCATGTGTGAACCAAGGGCATGCTACGTCATGAAAACGTGACAATTTCAACCACTTAATTCAACTAGGATAGTAGAAAAATTTAACGCTTATTGTGTTGTATAGCTATTTAAAATTTTACAAAAGTCTTCTCTTCTCATTAAATAATGCCTACGTAGCCGCACTTTTCTACCTATAAACATAAAGGTCACCATAGGTATAACAAAATGAGCTGCAAAAATGTGTTGTAACATATTTGTCCCTAAAATATCCATCAAGTTAGGAAATGGAACTTTAAATAATTTAAAATGTTACGTATATAAATAAGAAATTGTTGCTGCTGCAAAAAGAGATGACACAGTAAATTCTAACATTGTGACTTTACTTGAGAAACGCAGGCAAACTGACTGGCTCACTTTTCCCAAGTAATCTTAGAAGTAAAACCCAACTTAATTTACCCAAATTTGTTAACTCAGCTTGGGTTTTGCTGCTACTTTTGCATGGAGGAAAGCGAGGCAATCAGTTTGCCAAAGTTTTTCAAGAAAACTCAATATTTTAGAATTTAGAATGTAGCTGAGGATAAATGTAAAGCAAAAACTATCAATAAGCTACAGTTTTGATGATAAATACTCTTCTTTCACTAATTAAACAATAATTAAACAACGTCTGTGTCTTATTTGTTGCTTACCATTTCAATATTCTTAAATCATATGTAATTTTACAACATTTTAATCTTAAAATCTTAAAATAAGTTGGTGGAGATAAAACCAAAGCAGCGCAGTAAAAAAACAAAAAAACAAAACAAAACATGTCTTTGGGTCTATAAATAGAATTCATTTTGAGTGCTACACATCGTAACAGAGGACATGTTTTTGACCAAGATTTTGTGCATTCCACTATTTGTGTAGTGCATTTAATATATTAGCAGTGAGTGTGAGCACCTGTCATTCATTCTTCTTCTCTTGTTTATTATGACAGCAGTACCCGTTTTGACAATTAGACAATTCAAATCTCAGTGTGCCTCACTGATTTTGTATTTTCCTTCATATCACCAATATTATACCTGCACCAACATCTATGATTTTGGATATTAATTCGGGTGCAATTTTGACAATCACACTGTTGTGGTATTGTAGTGATAAGTGGAATAAAAGCAAGAGCCACCAGTAAGCACCCGGAAAAGCGTTCCACACTCATTCGACTCCACTGCATTCCGTTCAAAATGATATTCATCCCATCATCACTTTCTAATGGTTAGCCACAGCTTAAAAATGCCATTTTTAACAAAACACCAAATACACAGCCTGCCAGCAGCGCTCCACACACGCACTCTCGTGGCACCAACTCCCTTCATCATTTGATTGAAGAGTTTGTTTTTATTAAGAAGGCTATACCAGACGCATAATCACTATACATTGATTTAACATTACCTTTACAATTAAATTTGTCACTGAAATTACAGAATAAATATATGCACATTTTTCTTTAAATCTTTGTGAGAGAGAAAACATTAAAAGTGCCTCCTACAAAGCAGTTAGTGGGTGACGACGGGAATCCAGAAGCAATGGGTGGAGAGAGGGCGGGGTTGGGG
>OMMV01191755.1:0-15433 GCA_900302635.1 Chatrabus melanurus
TGGATACTATGGCATATGACATATGTTACCCTTAACGTGATTACTAAGCATAACAGATGGCGCAAACTTTTCCTTTTTAAACCCTTATCAGCTCAACCAATAATTTGCATCACTTTTTACCAAAATCGGAGCAACTTTAACTTTTGACCCCTGTACAAACTGAACTTTCTCACCATTTTGCTGTTTTTAACCCCATAACTCCATAACGTTCAGCCATAGATAGTCCAAACTATACCTTTTTGGAATTGTTATGATCAGACAAATAATATAGTATACTTTTCAATATGATTGGAGGATTTTAAAATTTTGACCCCTGTGTAATCCTTCAATGACCCCTATCTGGCTATAGCTACCACCCTGGGATGGCTAGCATACATTTTTGTGTGGGACAAGGTATACTGATGCTGGATTGTAAGTGTTGTTTATTCACATTAAGTGGTATCAAAAACCTGCCTGGCCCATGGACTATTACTTTTTTTTGGTTTCGGTTGCCCCAGTTGTTTGGGGTCAACACAGCAGATCTGGTAAAGATCCAAGTTTTATGCCGCTCCTGACATAACTCCAGTTTTATATGGAGGAAAATGTGTGTAGCTCCTGGTATTCCTAAGCACTCTCCCAGCTAACTACTAATCAGGACCTACTCTGCTTAAGTTTGGATTTCTGATGGGATCAGGTGTGTACAGAGTGGCATGGCTGCACTTCATAGGGCTTACTTACTTGCGGGAAAAGGTGTGTGCATGGTTTTTGTGTGTATACACATTTTTTTTGTTTTTGTCTGATAAAATGGTTTTGCTTACATTTTTTAAACAAAGTGTGTACAACCAGTGGTTCCTGAAATATGACACCGTGCACCAAAGGACGCACATACAGACAATCGTACCACAAGTAATCCTTTTCAGCTGAATGAGTCAGTTTAGTTTAGGTACAGTAGGTACATGGGTTGTGCAATAGTTTTATAACCTTCGCTATTTTAACCTTCCACCTGTACTTTACAACTTTAACACACCTATTATCTCAAAAGAATCAATTTTATGGGGAAATATTTCCAACGGAAATTAAAGTGCCATTTCCCCAAATACAATCCAAGTCCTTTGTGGGAGGACTTTATAATGGTAATGACAGTAAAAATTGAAAACCAAACCTCTTCACCACAGGAACCTGCTACCCTTTTGGGTCGTAAACAGGTAGCAGTGACATTGACGCTCTGGTTTAATTACCGTGAACTACTCCCCAGTGCTGCTTCTATCTCTCTAATAGCATTTCTACTGCTGTCTGAAATGGTTTGTGGGTACTACACAAGGCCCTTCATCATTTAAACTGTCTATTTGGAGAACACTCACCCCTCCAGATTTTGAATCACTCAGCCCCTGTAAAAAATATTAAGTATGCATTTGTGCTGCTGCACTAACAAGCTGCATGGCCTTCGGTAATCCTCATAGCCTCCATCTTTTCTTTCTTTCTGAAGTGCTTTTGGGGTTTTTTTCATCTTCTGTCAAGGCTGACAGCTCCACTGTGTATCAGCATGTTCACCTGGGGCCAAGCAAAAGGGCAGATAGAGATAATATTGACAGAAGTTGTACTGAGACACAGATAAATGGTCATCCCCGAAAAGACAGGAGTGGAGGGAATATGTCGTGAGCAAAGAAAAATAAAGATATGGAATTGGTAAGAAAAGAAGAGAAAGAGGGCAAAGCAGAGGTCTAAGTGCATTGAAGTAGGGCTTGAGTTTAAGCTTTATTGATTCTGTTGGCTTTGTCTGTCGTCGCCTCAAAGGACACAGTTGGCCTATGATGAATGGCTACGCCATCCTTTGCCGCTGTAAAGAGGGACACGAGTCAAGTTAGAGAGTCAGGCACTACTGGGACCTGTTACATTGTACAACAACAGGAGCAGGATAGACCTCCGGGCCCCGTGCATTATGACTACACAGAAAACCGATATGAACTAGAGAGAAAGATTGTTGTTTTTTGACTTGTATTAACATGTTTTCCCAGTGAATTTGATAAATCTGACAAGCTATGGGTAGGAATTTTTTTGCACTATTGACAGGATCATCCTGCTAATAGCCTCCACCAATCTGAAAAGTTCTACTAATTAGCTAGGCATGTTGCTATCTGGGCAGCACTGTGACTTAGTGGTTAGCGCTGTTGCCTCACAGCGAGAATGTCCCAGGTTAGCTTCCAGCCTGGTCCTTTCTGTGTGTGGTTGTATGTTCACCCCGGCTTTGCGTGGGTTCCCTTCGGGTGCTCCGGCTTCCTCCCACTTCCAAAGACATGCAGGTTAGATGAACTGGTGACTCTAAATGGACCGTAGCTGTGAATGTGTTTGTTTGTCTATATGGGGCCCTGCGATTGACTGGCGGCCTGTCCAGGCTGTACCCTGCCTCTCGCCCAATGACCGCTGGGATAGGCTCCAGCCCCCCTTGACCCTTAGGCCCCTATCACATTGGGCTATGAGTGGTGGCAACAAATTGCGAACGGCATTTGCGAGGGAGTCCCCAAAATGTCCTGAGACGTCCGCAGGGGTTCACAATTTCCTCCCGTGGGCCTCGCTCTCGTGTCGCTGGAATTTTGAACATGCCCAAAATATTCGCGCGACAAATGTAATCTCAAAATACTCCCACAAGCGTCGCAGTGGCACAAACCTGTCTACAACCCGACCCAAACCATTCTACATTTGTGTTTCCACGTGTCACACATGGTACAGTCCGCCCCCCTGTTAAGATGCTGGCATCAGAGTCCCTCAAAACCCCTCATAATTACAAATGTTGAACTGTATTTTTTTTACTTTTTGAGAGGTCCACCCTGAACTTTACTTAAAAATTAAAATATTAAAAAAAAATCTTACATTTGCTTATGTCCCATTTGTGAAGTTTGTACCAATTACAATGTTACGTCTTCACAAGCTCGTCACACGTCACTGTTTAGTCTGTGAGGCATAATAAAGTTTCAGCACCGTGGAAAGCAGCTCCTCCTCAGCTCCCAGTTTGTCTGATTAGCAGCCGTTTGATTGATGACACTTTAAAGGTTCAATATTATTTCACTGCCCCGACACATGAGCAACACCGACATAAAAGCTCAGAATAACCACCTGAGACATACTGACATGGAATAATGTCAAATACTGTGGATATGCACAGTGATTTTTTTTTTAAGAAAGGCACAATTTTAGTTATCAGGACAGAACATGTATTATTGCACCACTGACACATCAAGCTTTTAAGTTAATTTCTTAGTTAGAAAATACGCACATCTATTTTTTAAATCATATCCACAAAATGTCCAATAGAGCTGGGGGGTTTTTTCCCTTCAAAGACAGCATCAGCTCTCAGGTAGTCGTGTGTAAAGAGAAATAATGTGCTGACATAATTATAATTATTATAATTGCCTGTGTAAAACTGAGATCTTCTTGTAAAACCGCACTTTGTGCTCATGAAAAGTGTCTCCAACCAGACGGAGTGGGATCCATCCAGCAGGCAGCACCGCGTAGTGATAAAGTTGATTTGAAACATTTTGGGGATTTAAACGCGCGGCTTGCCCGCCATTCCGATCCGGACCCACAGACGTTCATCTGCGGGTCGCTCATAAAGCTGGTCTTGGTGGGTGTTTAATGACCTCGTAATGTCAAATTTGCTATAAACCACACATAGTAATAGTACTCTATCCGTCAGTTGTGTTTTAATAAGTTAAACAGGTTATTAATTTATATAATTAAAAGGCACAGCCACGATTGATTTGGCACATCCAAAACTGAAATCCTGACACCGTGCCTGGTCCCGATGTCTCAATTGTAGATTTGTAGCACTTGCTTAAGTTGGTGAATGCACTATGGATTGTCAACACAAATTTTACCCATATAATCAAGTGAAATGGTTGGGCCTAGAAGCTTGCTGACATCCGGGTATCTTTTGGGAACAGCAGCAGCTATTGTGTTGTTAGTGTCAAGCTAATCATCATATGCAGTACACACATGACTGCGAAGATAAATTATGAAATCAAATCAATAACTGGAAACTAACCCTGCAAAAAATAATCAGCTCAACTTAAATCAACTCAACTCACCAGAACATTACAGGTTCTCGTTCCGGTCCAGCTCTGGATGAGGTTCTGTCCAGAGGATATTAATTTGGAGTTTTGGTCCTCTATCTGCTCAGTAGGATTAATTACAGAGCCTGCGCTGTCTGCATGGTGTCTGTCTTGGTAGTTCTCTGTAAAGCGGCTCAAAGTCATCTCTCCTGCACTTCCTGGACAAAGCTTGTTCCTGCTGTATCACCATTATATCATGACACATTGTTGCCATGACAACCCTGCGTATGTATGAGTAAACCCTGGCAACTGCACCTAAAGAACCATTCATTATAATGTATGGTAACACGTCATCAATTAAAAAAAAAAAGAAAAATCCACGCACACACTTATAAACTTGTTTTGCCTCCGTACTCAGATTCCCACACTTCAAAGCAGCGATAGCTGTCTCTCTCTCTCTCTCTCTGTCTCTGTGCAGAGGCAATTTGCTGGCTGCAAGATCTCTCTCTCACTGGCAGCATATAAATAAGGCTGGCACCAAGCGGTCAGCGCGCCCAGTAACAGCCTGTCAGGTTCGACGAGGCCGATGAAGTTGTTGTCCCACACGCCTGATGAGTGACACAAGCTGAGAATACAGTACTTATAACAGCCCTCCAACACACACACAAACACATACAGGCTTTATTAGTATTGATTTAACGTACCTTGCTGAGCTCCACTAAGCCGCAGTTTGATGAGGCTTTAATTCGTCGACATACTCTTTGTGTTCAAGGTGCTGGCACAGAGCCAGGGCAAGCATTGTCTTCAGGAGGATTAAGTGACTTTTTAACGAGTACAGTGCCAGCCACATACCGATCAGTTCGACTACAGTACTGTGCAAAAGTCTAGTGTTCCTGATGCTTTTTTTCTTCAGTAGCATGCCCACAAAAGACCAAATATGAAATTTCCAAATGTAATAAATAAATAAATAAAATCACATTTATTTTATTATGGCTGTATGGCTGGTATCTCATTGAGGGATGACTGTTTGGCGACTGTGATGGCTACATTTTTAGATGACTGCGAGACGAATTTGGCCACGTTTTTGGCAACATTGGGGTAACATATTTGCCACTCTTTGACGACCGCTGGGTGTCTTGCTGAGGAATATTTGATGAATATTCGCTCAGCGGCTGTATGCCTCTTGTCCCCAATTCATTAATTACTCGCTAACGACCGCCGACCGTATTTCGACCATGATCCGACCTTGTAGCAAATGAAGCAAACCGGGTGACTGAAACAGACCGGGGGCGGCTTGGTAGCGGTCTATTGAAGACTCCTTGGTGAGTAAAAAGACTAGTTAGAGAATAGTTAGAGACAAGTTAGTGAAAATAAGCAGTCGTTCATTCACCACCGGGGTTTTGAACATTTTAAAAATCTGCAGGCGAATGAAATCGAGGCGAGCAACTAATTAACAAATGGGGACACTGATTCCGACTGCTAAGAGAATAATTTCGGACTACATTGAGACGAAGAGCCAAATTAGATGGATGGCCATTCGTCTCACTCGCCAATCGGTCACAAGCCCAGTGAGATACCGGCTTAAAGAAAGTAATATATTAAAGAACCTTTCAGACTGAATGAGTGGTAATACACAAAAACAGTTTTTGTCTGCTTTTTACAGTTACATATGGTTTGGATTTCATGTCAAATGTCCACAAAGTCCCACAATTATGTGACTGTACATGTTGAAATTCTCCTGCTATAAGCAAAACATAGATCTGGAACACTTCCTTTTAGACTTCTGTGACATACGTAGCGGAAGTCCATATGTGGATTGTTGGGATATGCAGATTGTTTGGGCAAGCTCCTTATTACAATGTATAGTTGCATTTTCAAGTTGAGTGACCTCTAGTGGCCGGGCAAATAACATGGTCCACAGCAGGAAAACAAACTTTTGATGCGGTGCACCGCTGCGGTGTGCGGCGAAATGCGAAGCGCAAGAAGAATGTCACTACGCATCACATAGACAATAATGGACAAGACGTATGTAAAATATGTCTTGTGAACACAGCTTATGTGATTGGTGATCTCAAAGGAAGACAGGACATTTCAAGTAGCAGCTCCTTTCCATTTAAAGCAACAGGCACAAAAAATAGGTTGCTGCTTAAAGAACTGAAAATGTTTTTTAGGATCCTTCAGAAACTATAATGTTTAACGGCTACAAATGGTGACGTATATCAGCAAACTGACAAGTTGAATAAATGACCCCTTTAGGAAATAGGTTTACAGACCAATGCATCATTCTACACACAAAGAACCTCCTATGCAGGCCCTGAAGGCCATCCGGCTGGTACTTATCTCCAGAGACTGTAGCATGAAGCAGATTAGAGTCTATAACTCTTCCTGGATGGAACGGCAGTCTAGCACAGGTTACTTCCCCAGCCAAGGCCAGTACCGATTTACAGCTGGGTGGACTGGGACAACGCAGATGAAGTGTCTTGACCAGACAGGTAGCCTCCAGTGGACATGCCTGGAATTGAACCCTGGTCTATATGTTAGTAGTTCAACTCTGCACAGGCTAATAATTAAAGAATATTGAACTGAGCAACATGTTTGATTGATTGTGAAACCAGTGGACAGTTAAACTCCACCCCCCGCCAAAATTAAGCTTTATATTAGGTATAAGGGTTTATATAATACCCTTTATATAAGGGTATTATATTCCACCTGGCAACCAGTGCAGGTTACAGCACAGTGCATACATACACAGCAGCACGGCACACAGCAGCGCGATTGCTTATTCCAACTGATGCAGTTGCCATTTTCATGCCGGGCACCCTCATTCTTTAAAAAGCAAGTGCAATTTCACTCATTTGTGCGCCCACGTGTATGTTGGTCTTAAAATGAGGTGTGGTCAGGTACAGTGTTGGAGCATTACTATTGTGAGGCAGCAGAATTTTTTTTATTAAAGACTAACAAAACGTGGTTTAAAGCTGTGCGCAGAATTTTCCTGCCATTTACATAGTGCAACAGTCAGATACGCCTCACATTGGTGTGCTCAAAACACGCATGCCCTCTTTTTGTAGACGCAACGAAACTGAAATGAAAACAAAAATGAAATCATGTAAAAGTAAACACAAACAGAAAAATGCAAAGCATCACCTTACCGGTTCACTGCTTCACCTCAGGGAGCTTTTGTGGCTTTTCTCCGCTCATGTTCTTTGACTTGTTGCACGCAGTTAACACACCAGAAAAGCCTTTCACTTGAGTCCACTGTCTGAATAGCACTGCACCAGATTCCAGGGCACCCCGGCTCTTAAAAAGGGTGTCAGATGAGAATGTGATTGGTTTATTTCATGTTATGTCCAGAACATGCACATGACTAATTAAGTTACTAACTGCAACACCCTCAAATGCACTTGCGATGTGCATTGTCAAGATAGGGCCCCTAAACCTAAAGGGTATAGTTAAAAGAGACATTTTGAATTTAATGCTTGCTATTCTTTATCATAAATTATTTCACATGTCAATGGTTTTGGTTATTTTTTCAACATCTTTGCTTTATAGATTTTTTTAAAAATCATTTTATCCTGATCAAAATTGAATGGGTTCTTTTGCAATTAATCCTGTTTAGCTGTGGGCTTAATAGAAATGTTTTAAGCTTTCTGATGGAGGGAAAGTGTGCCCATATGTGCTACAGATGGAGCACTGCTAAAATCTCTCCAGCAGTTTCACTTTTTCAGGTGTTTTCATCATAGTAAAATTTTTAATTACGTCGCATACATTCGGTTGATGCTTTCACCCAAAGCGACTTAAAATGAAGCAAAAGTACGATATAGGATAGGAGCACTGACAATAAGTGCAGCAAAGGTAAGTCTCCTTTCTAGTGGACATAAATCTCACAAATAAAGTCATCATTCTCTCCATGTGCTTAACACTTTAGAAGCTAACAACAGTTAACTGCTTTTGAAGAGTCTTAAGTGTCTGCTAATAGGGATTATATGGAGTGTAACTGAGCTATAAATTGTGCTGAGGTGCATGGTCAGGTAGCGTGATTAGAATAGCAGACTACTCTGTGCACCGCCTACCCTTCCCTCCTCTGCCTCACTGATGTCAGATCCAGATCCTTTTTTTTCTTCCAAAGATTGATGATGTGATATATGTACATTGAGATGACGCCTAACCTTTCGGGCCTAGATCCAGGATGAGACACGTGTCCATGCTTAGTCATAAAAATACAACTCTGTGTGCCAATTTTTCACAAAGAGATGGAAGCTGGTGAAAAAAACGACACTCGCTATCATATAATTAAACGTCCGTGCACACATACACCGCACCGAACAAATGCATTAATGCTCGCTATACTAATTAAAACTGGGTCCCTCGTGCGCTAATGCACTTCTAACAATCCAGTGGTGGCGTTACCACCAGCTCGTGCTTGGACTTTATTCATAAGGATATTTTATTCTACTTTTATTCCGTGCGTTCCAACTTGCTCGCGAGCCGGCGTCTTAAAATATCCTTCATTCCGCATAACCAATTTTCCTCAGCTAACTTTTGCCGGTCCTGATGTTTTCTGATCACTTCATCCTTACTCCAGCATAGCTGAGAGGTGCGTGCTGAGAGTGTGAGGCTGAACCACACAAATCAGCTGTTTAATGTGCGAAATAAAAGAGAGAGGGAGGAGAAAAACAAAAATGATTGGAGCCATTACCAATGTTTAAGAGGACGACCATATGCTGGCGAGTTGCTCCTCAGCTTCACAAGGGGGCACTGTTGTCATTTACTTCATAAAGCCACATCTCCTTACACCTTATTTTTCATTTTCTCTTCTTTCAAGATCATATCGTACATGAAATGAAATTATGTTATTGCTTATAAGCAGGAGGGGAGGTATTAACAGCAGTTTCCACGTTTCCCACTTTGGTTAAAATTAGCTGTGTGCTGATACAGGGGGGCCGTCCTACCCATTGTGTTTGCAGCATGCAGGGTCCCTGTTAATTTCCTCGCTCTGTGGCAAGGCAGTGATTATCTGAGGATGGGCATCTACAATGGATAATTATCCTGGGAAAAGGATTTCAAACTGTGCAGAAAATACTGCTTTCAGCAGAGGGGCCTGAATGCACAAAACACTGCCCCCCCCCCACCTCTCTACCACCAAATACCCAGTTGTGATTTGGACCAACCTCCGACAAAACAATTTTAAAATCACTGCCACTTCCCCTCCCCATAATTTAACATGTATTGCTGTTTTAAATCTCGTTTCCAAATAAGCTTGCTGGCTGGAGACGGCACATAATCGAGTGTGAAATTCGACTGGAACTCCAGGTAGAACAAGAGAGAGGACGCAAATACGAACAAGTGCACACGCAAGTTGAGCAGGAGTGTGACGCACCTCACTCTCCAGTGAGTTAGGATCAGCAATTACTTTCTTTTGTTTGAAAGGCGACGTCTGAGGGCGTGCGGCTTGCTTTAAATCGTCTCTTCCCCGCGAGAAAGCCGAGTTAAGTCCGACATCAAATGCTCTCACAGAGTCCATCTATCAGCGCTTGCACTTTATAATTTTGATGAATGGGAATGCTAGCCGCTCGGAGTGCCTTTCTACTGTCAGTCATTGTGTCACAAATCCAAAGTTAAATGCCTTTACATAATGTCATGTCAATGCTATCTCTGCCTCTTACATGCTGATCAATACCGCAGTCGATTGCTTTGTGTTTGATGGGGCTCTATTGTAATGGTTAAAGGTGACGGCCAAAAAAAATGCAAATTGATCCCAAATGGAATGGTTCAATTCCCTGAACTGCATTATGAACTGGAACACTGCGCTGCTTTATCCCACTGTGTATCTGTTGTGTTTTTGGAGGAAACCAAAAGGGATTGAAGTGATGCCCAGCTGTTCTGTGCAACAAATTTAAAGCTACAGAGTGCAAATCTCCTCCAAATTTGAACAAAAACTGGATTTTGCATTTGGGATTAACAACATTGTAATATCTGTCACACTTCTCACACAGATCTGGATCTGGATTCTACTCGTTGATTGTGACAGTGAATATGCACGACTGACAGGTTTCTTCAAGACTCCTGCATTATTTTGAGAAATTAGTCAAAATGGTGACAAAGGTAATCCGGATTACAAATCCGGATCCTGATCCTCATTAAAATTTAATGGGTACTTCTGACTGATAAGACTGTATGAAAACATTGTGAGTTACGAGCTCAAAGCTGGCGCATTTAAATATGTTCAAAACATAATTAAAGTGCAGTCAGAAGCTACAATGGTATTTGTGAGTAAACAACAAAGAGGGGAAAAAAAGACAAGGTATTAAGTTAACAAACTCAGGATGGCTAGATCAGGTCAGGTCTGGGAACATGCGCTGGTATCGCACATTGTTCAGTCCACCACTATGGAACCACCCAGATGGCAACCACCCAGGCAGACAACCAGTCTATCCCTACCTCCTGAAAGTAACATCTGTCTACTGCAGCCAGGTGAAATGTGGGCATGTCCTTGGCCTCCTCCAGCCACTGGGGTCCCAACACTGAGGCACCCCCTTGCTGGATCATGCTCAGAGAAACGTGCCACAGCGCAAGTGATACACCTCTTCTGAGTCTCCCTAAGTAACCACTTGCTTGACACAAAGTCATTCCAGCAGTACCCAAGGATCCTCTGAAGAGACCTAGTGCCAAAGACATCTAGTTGTCGCCTTAGGTCATTGGATAGCATACAAGTCTCTCAACCATACAGTAAAACAGGAAGCACCAGGACACTAAAGACTTGGATCTT
Organism: Chatrabus melanurus; assembly: GCA_900302635.1. Lineage (NCBI taxonomy): Eukaryota > Metazoa > Chordata > Actinopteri > Batrachoidiformes > Batrachoididae > Chatrabus > Chatrabus melanurus. The sequence continues at coordinate 10,792 of OMMV01191755.1, forward strand.
TGTTCTCCTGCAAAGGTATTGGCATCACCAAACACATCTATCCAGTGACCACATAACTCCATAAGCTCTTCCCAGGTGCCTCTATCTCAAAGGCCGAGTACCCAGAGACATGAAAGTCACTGTCGAGGTAAGTGAATGTCTCGACAAGTTCAACACTTTCACCACATACAGATACACTTCTGATGTCTGAGTCCAGGAAGTCATTGAATCCTGGATCCTGGATCTTAGTCTTGATCCAGGAAAATCGTAAGATCAGACCAATCAAAATGAATAAAAGATGAATATTGTGTGCTAACCGTCTGACTTAGAGTGCTCCCCCTTACATACAGTTTGCCCTCATACAGTATGGAGAAATACTTTTAAAATAATGAAAAGGTGGCAAGTATGTAATATATATGTATATATATGAATAAATAAAATAGGTGACCATTTTTCATGTTTAAAAATACATAATTTCTTTTGGGTGAAAAACTGCATAATTTATTTCAGACACTTCTGCAACTTACAAGAAAAGTTCCAATTAATCATTCATTCATTTTCTATACCCGCTCACTCCAATTCAGGGTCACGGGGGTGCTGGAGCCTATCCCAGTGTTCATCGGGCGAGAGGCAGGGTATGCCCTGGACAGGTCGCCAGTCCATCACAGGGACACATATAGACAGACAAACACATTCAAGCCTATGGTCAATTTAGAGTCACCAATTCACCGAACCTGCATGTCTTTGGAAGTGGGAGGAAGCCGGAGCACCCGGAGGGAACCCACGCAAACATGGGGAGAACTTGCAAACTCCACACAGAAAGGACCAGGTCGGAAGGGAACCTGCGACCTTCTCGCTGTGAGGCAATAGTGTTAACCACTAAACCACCGTGTCGCCCATTCATTATCATATTATTTTATTACCATTTTATTAAGTGTTCATCAGCAGTACATGTACTAAGAAACCAATTTTTTTTGTTTTGTTTTGGAAAATGAGGTTTGTACTTTGATAATTAATTAGTTTCTGCAATGCAGTAAGGAAAAACTCACATTTAAATTTTTTTGGTTGGATATTTCTAATTAAATTTTCTGATTAAAAAATTCATCAAAGACTGCATTTGTCTCAAAATTCAAGGTTGTTTAAGACTTTTGTTCTTTACTCTATTCATTTTCTATACCTGCTTACTCCAATTAAGGGTCAGTCGTCGACAAACTAAAGTCCTGTGGAAAAACGGCTTACAGCCAATGAAAGTTGTCTTCAGAGGAACGTCGGCTGGCAAAATGCTTCTCAGATAAAATATACTCTGCTTTCGACTTCTCCCAATTTCAACTCGGTGTCGCCACAGCAGATCCCACATGGATCTGCATGTAGATTTGGCACAAGTTTTACACCGGATGCCCTTCCTGACGCAACTCCACATTACATGGAGAATGGGCAAGGGTGGCCTCGAACCGGGAATCTTCCGCAATGAAAGCAGTCGCACTAACCCCTAGCCCCCACACTACCCTTAAAATACTTCTCAGATGCTGGCTTTATTTATTTTGGCTGCAAAATGGCTGGACTTGGAGGTTTGTGTCTTAATAATTGAGTACTTTCTTTAGTACTTTCTTTAATAAAATACCAAAATCCCCTCACATTTCACTTTTATTGGAAGAGAAATGTTTGAGCGTTTCACTTTATATTTTCTGTTGACCCACAGATGAAGCACAAAAACATCAATCACTACATTTGAATCCAAAACCCACGCTGCCTAAAACCTTTGCACGGCGCTGCATATCAGATCAGGCGCAAATTGTCAATACTGACAAACACTCTCAACTGCTGCGGTGATGATCGACCCCAGAGGGTTAAATGTTGAAAGAGACATTGGATCCTGATGAGGTTATCGTCTGTAAGCAGATAAAGGTTAAATGAAATAACAGAAATTCTCTCAGGATCAGCAATAAGCGGATGACAGCGCGGCTCTGATTTGTTTCTGGTGTGCTGGTTTGGCTCGATGTAATTGGACGTACGGTCTGCAGAACACAGGTGATTTACCGATAAGTGGGCCTGCACGGAGCCTGGTCCACACTAATGCTCGTCCGCTAACGTCAGAAGCAGGTGGTCTCCTTTTTCCTTCTCAACTCATTAGATATGACTGGTGCAGGTGGAGGGGCTCACAACCATATAGGGCTTTAGATCGAAAATTTCTTCTGTGTAAAGTGAGTTCAACTCCAGGGCGGACTCTGTTGTGTAACTTCTAAAATGTGGCTGAGAAATACGAAGAGACAGTGAGTGAGAATAAATATCATAATAAATTTCCGGCTCCGTCACGCTAAACCTGTCACTGTCACTTGAATGGTGTCGTTTGGGATGTTGGGATTTTGTCCCTCCCTCCACCGCCTCACAATTTCAATCCTTTCTGCAAAAATACATCATTATTCCAGTGTCAGTGGCTCCTATGTCCCAGTTAAATCATTTCTGAAGATAAAAGTACAGCTAGCCGCAAGAAGGTTCCAGCCAACAATGTGAAGAGGCGTCGCAGAGCAATTATCGTAACACTTAAACTCTCCGCGCAGCGCTTTCTTTCAAATACCACAGTTATATACTGTTACCATGCTTTTGTGCTTCATATATTCAAAGTTACCCATTAAACTAAAAGCTATTTAGTCACATAAATGAAACATTCTCAACTGTAGAGCTAAAAGGAATATAAAAGAAAAAAACCTGGCCTTGGGTAATGTGGTCTTGCAGCGTATCTGCTGCAAAAACTCTTGAGTTTGAAACAGGAGTTTGCGTAAAACCTAAAAATCAGACACAATAACTGCAGCACGGCAGTTGTTTTGAAAGGAAACATTCGGAGAAACCAAATCCCTCACAGAAGCTTTGTTTGTCCATTATTGTCTTGTTGTCTTCCCCCATTAGCTGCCAGCATCAACAAGCAGCTGTCTTTTCTCTCCTTGACCTCGTCAATTAATCACCCCTCCTTTACTTTTTCCGAGAAATGTTTCTCCTCCTCTGTTTCCCTCTCCACATCTGCACGTGTACATGTTTCCTCGTGGCATCTCCAGTGATGTCTTTGTAAGACACGGAGCAGTTATCGTGTTGATGTTAATGAAATATGTAGATTTAAGAATGTAGACCGACCTCATGAAGGAGGCAGCCTCCCAGGTGTTCTGTTTCCTCTGAACTGTTTTCAATTAATTACTTGCAATATTTTGTAATGGGAAATGATAGCAGACTGCCATTAGGGATTGTTTGTAAGATAGTGTGTATGTCTGCAAGTAAATCTTTAAAGGAGTTATATTTGTAAATTCATTTTTATCTGCCTTTTACAGCTAAATCATACTATAATGTGAGCAATGTTGCTCTGTTTGTTCCTCTACTCCTTCCAGGTCCTTTGGCCGTGTTGCAGCAAAAATGGTATGTGGATGTAGGTTGATCCCAGAATTGCCCTGAAAAAGGTTAGTTTTGTGAAAGGTCAAGGTCTCTCTTGAGCGTTTTGGACAAACCTAGCAAATACGAAAACAGTAAACTTGAGAAAACGGCAAAAACACATCACCAGTTTCAGGATGTTTTGCTTTTTTTGGTTCACTAATACCTCTGGGCCCCTCCATTGCTTCTGGAAATGTCAGAATATCGAACTTTGGCTTCAGAAAGTCGACCAAAGTTCAAAGTTACTAGGTTTTGGCTGAATAAGTAAATCAGTTCTCGGAACTTGCTAGGTGCTGCCGCTTCAATATCTATGAAACCATAAATGCTTTCTTATCAAATGGTATGTCATAAGATAAGGAAAAACATAACTCATTTTTCAAAAAAAAACAAAAAAACTTACTAAGTCAAAGTTTGTTTTTAAAATTTCACTCCATTTTCCACCAAACTCTAAACACCTATGTCGGTGGGTTCAGGATTTGCACCGGTGAGGCAAAATCTACCAAACGTCAATCATTAGAGTCAAAAGTCTTATCTGTCTGGTTTTTTTTGTTACCCTGCTGATTTCTACCAAAATTGGTATGTGGATGAAGGTCAACCTTAGATTTGCCCTTAAAGTCTTCATTTTTTGAAAAGGACAAGGTCAAGAATAGAACTTAGTCCTATATAGGCCCATTGGGTTAGGTTGCATGAGTGGGACTTGAACCCAGGTCTACATATTAGCACGCCAGCTCCTTATACCTGCTCTACATTGAAGTCAAGGTCAAGGAATAATTTGATTTTCAACATGATGTGACCCAAACTTGGCACACATACTACACTCACCAGCCACTTTATTTGGTACACCATTCTAGTACCGGGTTGGGCCTGCTGCTGTAGCCCATCTGCTTCAAGGTTCAAGTTTTTTCCAATCTGTTCTTGTCCAATTTTGGTGAGCCTGTGTGAATTGTAGCCTCAGTTTCCTGTTCTTAGCTGACAGGAGTGGCACCCGGTCGGGTCTTCTGCTGCTGGAGCCCATCTGCTTCAAGATTCGACGTGTTGTGCGTTCAGAGATGGTATTCTGCATACCTTGGTTGTAACAAGTGGTTATTTGAGCTACTGTTGCCTATCATCTCGAACCAGTCTGCCCATTCTCCTCTGACCTCTGACGTCAACAAGGCATTTTCGTCCACACAACTGCTGCTCACTGGATATCTTCTCTTTTTTGGACCATTCTCTGTGAACCCTAGAGATGGTTCTGCATGAAAATCCC
>OMMV01191767.1:0-17997 GCA_900302635.1 Chatrabus melanurus
TATTCCAATTAAGGGTCAAGGCGGGGGGGGCTGGAGCCTATCCCAGCAGTCATTGGGCGAGAGGCAAGATACACCCTAAACACACTCTCACTCACACCTACAGTCAATTTAGAGTCACCAGTTCACCTAACCTGCATGTCTTTGAAAGTGGGAAGCAGCTGGATCACCCGGAGGGAACCCATGCAAACACGGGGAGAACATGCAAACTCCACATAGAAAGGACCAGGTCGGAAGCGAAACTGGGAACTTCTCGCTGTGAGACAACAGTGCTAACCACTAAGCCACCATGCTGCCCCTCATGAATACAATTAACTTTAAACTGCTGTTTAAAGTAACGGTTGTTGTATGTCTTATGTCTTATTGTCTGTCCTCAGCAACTGAAGCTTGACTTATCGGTCTCATTTGTGCACACAAGTGTTAAGGATGAAGTGCTCTAAACAGATTTGCAGCTGTGTCACATATTTTCCATTTCTTAAAGATTGAATTCACTGAAATGCGAGGGACATTCAGTGATTTGGAAATGTTCTTGTACCATCACCTGTCTTATGCTTTTCAGGGATTTACTCCGTGTTCCTTTTTCTTCATCGTGTAGGCTTTGCCACAACTAGTTCAGATAGATATGCATTTCATGAGTCATAGAGTAAAACCAATTGGCTGCAACAGTGATGAGTTAGTTGTGTTGTATTAATGGGGGTGAATACTTAATCAAGTCTTTGGCATCATCCACATGAGTATGTGCCACTGAGACTGAATTTAAACGTTAACATATGACGTAACATTTTCATTTTGCCTTATCTCAAACACTGTTTTATTGTGTTAATTTCCGCTAATGAGTGCTTATCCAATTTAGTGTGAAGTTGGATTGCTTCTCCCTTAACATGCAAATGCAGCTGATGGGTTTCTCCCTGTAATTGTGCTAAATTATTTTTACCATCTGTTTGTAAGGGATATAATCCTCAGAACTGGAGAAGTTGGAACACTTGATGCTGTTTTTCTTCCATTTCAGAACACAGAGGCCAATCACGAGACAGTTAGTGGCTTCAATACTAAGCAAGCAACAGCTGTTTTTTTTTGTTTTTGTTTTTTTTGTACTTAATAGCTGCGATTGTAGTTAGAAAGCATGTGTGTCATATATCTACTGCCAGTGAGATTCAGACAACAGAGATGAAGATGAATAATAAGATGTTACTAGACCCTGATAAAACAACAGAGGCCACATGGGCAATCATTTTTTTGTTTTTAATTCTATAGTCTGGAAATATTGCTGAATTTTTAATCCGTGCAACTACAATAATGTGACTTATTTTCTGTCTTAACAACTGCTGTTTAGTACAAAGCCTTTGAATGCATTTAAGGCCATCTCAAAACTATAATGTCTCTGTCCATCCAGAGTCCAAGCCAAAAGAAGGTTTACCTGTCTGGATATGGAGTGGAGCTGGCCATCAAAAGTCAGGAGTATAAGGCAAAGGACGACACACAAGTCCAAGGTGAACACACAATTTTGATGCATCCATAACCACCCTGGTGGAATCCCAGAGGACTCCTGGTGTGAATAACGAGTTCATTCATTGTTGTTTCAGGTGCAGAGGTGAATGCTACAGTAATAGGAGAGAATGATCCTGTGGATGAGGTCCAGGGATTCCTTTTTGGCAAACTGAAGTGAGTAACTGTGTCAGCCCATGATTTAAAAATAAAAAATAAAAAAATCAGAGCTTTCAGCGCCTCCATAAACTGTTTTGTGCTTACACCAGGCAAAACAGACTTTTTTCCCTTCTTTTATAGAACGCTCATTTTGAGCAGTTACCACAACACTTTATATCTAATAAAGCAACTAGAAAATATTCAAATCAAACAATTGGTGCTTTCGTACTTAAACATTTACCCGTTCACTTACTGTTTTCTGTTTTGTCTGTAATTCACTCAACAGAGCCCTATACCCAGAACTGAAAGAGCAGTTGAAGGAGTTGAGGAAACATTTGGTAGAAAGCACCAATGAAATGGCACCTCTTAAAGTCTGGCAGATGCAAGGTGGGCCTCAAATTATAAACTTTTCTTTCTTCAATCAGCAGAGTGTATTTTTGTGCTGCTTTATCATGTAATTGTGGTTGTAAGTAATTTATTTATAGAGCACCTTTCAAGAACAGATGTCACAAAGTGCTTCACAGAAAAGATAAAAACATGCATAGTACATACAAACATGCTTGACATATCTGTCTTAATGTATATGGTGGTTTTACATCACTTGCAAACTGTTATGCATTACAGCTTGTTGACATGACAGAGTAGCAAAAATAAGAAAGGCGGTACATTCAGCATGCTGCAGTTTTCCTATGAGTTCCTCAGTCTACTGTTGACAGCTGCTTGGTGATCTTACAGGGGTGTCAAACTCATATTGCCTGTGGGCCGCTCGCCCCACCACAGAGGGCACTTGAATAATCAAAGCAGTAGTAGTGCGAGTGGGTGTGATTGTAAGCATCACCCATCATTGACATATAGAGACAGGTGATATATTTAAAAAAAACAAAGTGTCTGTCAGGTCACTTCCATGTTTCACCACAACAGCTTCAGTGTGCTCTGGCATGTATTCTACAAGTTTCTGGAACTCTGCTGGAGAGATGGAACATCATATTGAATTACAGGAGCTGTTGTCTGTATGAAGTGAGGATGAAATTACCCAACAGATTACTGGTTCTAATGCATAACTTGGTGCACGTTCCACAGAGAGAGGAAAAGCAATAACAACAAAGAACTCAGCATTTCATCATTGAGCACATAACGTAATTTATTTCAAATTTGAGAATTTTTCATTTCTGTCATACATGGACGGTCAATGTGGTCATTCCCTCAGGTGGATTTATTTCACATGCACATTGAGCATAAATCAGAGAACTGTGTGTGTGTGTGTTTTACAGTGTCATACTGCCATCAGTGAATCAAACTTGCACCCGACAAACAGTCTAGTTTTGTAATCAATGACTGTGGTCAATAGGAAACCTTTTGATACATTTGAGCCCTTACAGTTTGCTGCAACATAAACGCATTATTGATTACAATTGCATCTTCTTCTGAATTATATCTTTGAGCTTGTGTTCATCGATTTTGCTTATGAAATCTGTCTACATCTCAGTCTGTCTTTCTACCTTTAGCTATTGATGTTACAATTACGTTTTTTGTGGTGTTTTTTGTTTTTTGTTTTTTTTTGGTTAAAATACGTAGCCAACTTCATTTTAAGATTTGGTGCATATAGTATTCCATCATAACTGCCTTGGTATGGTCATTGTGGATGCTGCTTAATTATACTAAAGGATTGACATGAGAATCAGTAGAGCTCAGCGATTGTGAGAAAGTCTCTTTATATTCTATTCCACTGGGTCTCATTAGCTTTGCCTGTTTACAAATAGATGGACACATCTGGGGACTAATAATCACACAGGCTACAACATAGCTGTCGAGATGCTCGCTGCATTGAAACAATCCTCACTGCATATCTTCTCCATTCATACAAAAGCTCTGTATCCTCTCATATCTTTTCTGCACGGTTTCAGAAAATGTGTTTTTCTTGTATTAGTTTTGTCTGTTCAGTATTGTGCACGCTGTACACAATACATGCTAGAAGCATGGCACTGCTATGCTGTAACTCCTTAATCCTTAGAAGATTGAATTCAGCTGTTAATACTGCAGGTGTGAAGTTGAGCACGTTTAGATGATCTACTCTTAATACGTTCATTAAGTGTAAATATAAATTGGCATTTTAAATGCCAATTTAAAATTCGAATTATTTTTTGCAATAACAATGGACTTCTCAGATCCCTCTCATTCTTTATTTCATATAAAGTTTGTCTAAAAATTGTGCCTTTGAGCCTCATTATTTCGATTATCCACAGAAGAGACTGTTTTTCTTTTTAGGAACTTTCTTTTTTTCATGTTTTTATATAAATACCTTCCATATTCTCCTCTTCCCTTACGTCCATGCATTACTTTCTTATTTTTGTTCTCTTTGCACATAATGCTTATTCACTCAACTTTTCTGTTGTAGATCTAAGTTTTCAGACAGCAGCTCGCATCCTTGCTGCTCCATCAGTTGATGCTCTGAATGTTATGAAAGACCTCAGTCAGAACTTCCCCACAAAAGCAAGGTAAAGAACACACACTAAAATTAGCTACAGATGAGGTTTTGGGATAAGCAGATCTAGGAAACAGTCAACAGTTTTACAGTTCAGTCTGCTATCTTTCTTTTTCCTCACAGGTCCATCACTAAAACAGTGGTCAACTCAGAGATTCGCAAAGAGATCACTGAGAATCAGAAGGTAGGAGTTTGTATGTCTGCCCCCAATGGTAATCAGTGAACCAATGTTGGCAACACATTTAGCAAAGATTTATGCTCTGTTGCTGGAGTTTTGTTGAATGAAATTGTGGCTTTTTTTCCCACATTTTTTCTGTAAACATCCACTTTAGACAAATGAAAGTGTAGTTTGCTGGTAACATCATGCTCGAAACATTTCAAATTCACTAGTGATTCCCAAATTGTGGTCCGTTAAGTTACTGCAGGTGGATCATTATAAATAAAATAAAAAAATTTTAAAATCTTTGATTTTCAATTTTGTAATAAACTTTAAAATAACCTGCTAAATATTTGATTATTTTTAAAATGTAATTAGAAATGATAAGTTAAATCCTGTGGCTTTGCTATATGTGTTGTTCTTCATTTAGCTGACCTAGTTTAAGGTATTTTTATATATATATATATATATATATATATATATGGAAACACTTTATCTTCGTCTCATGTGTCAATCAAAATTGTGAATAAAGGTTTTAGGTGAGCCCTAGATGATTTTCAGATTTCAAAGTTGGTCCCGGTGATCTTAAGACTGGGAATGACTGCTATAGTAGTACAACAGTGCTACTATACTGCGAGTAATAGCAGTTTGAGGTTGTCTTGCCTCAAGAATACTGTCACATTCACGAGCAATCTGAGATTGACCCACCAACCCTTTGGTTAATCAACACTACGCTCTACCACCTGAGCTCCACTCGCTCCACGTTATTACTCCTGTAGGAGCAGCTGTGGTTAGTTCTTGTTACTTTAGTTTAAGCCAGAGGTTTCCCAACTGGGGGTTACAGCGTTGTTGTTGGGAGTATGGTGTGGGTCTGGGAAGTCTTAGGGGCATAATGTGGAGTGCAACAAAAATTGAGTTCATTTGCTGTCTTTGGGAGCAAAGAAAAGCATTGTAATGCTGCAAGGTTAACAAGACGTAAGTTAGCAAAATTTTAAACAAAACTTTGTGTAAAGTAGAATATGGACAGCTTTCTTGACAGAGAAGAAAATGAAATTAGGCAACGCTTGTCAAAACAAAGCAAGACAAGACCTGTTTTTCTTGTTTTGTTTTTTGCTTGTGTCCCCAATCAGTGTTGTGAGAGCCTTGTTGTTGTTGTTTTCCTTCAATCGCCAGTCTGGCACACAGCAGGGAAAATAAATCATGAAATATTTTTCAAGGATCGTTTTAAAGTTGTACTTATTTTTATTTATTTTATTTTTTTTTAAAGAATTGAGAACCACTGCCTTGGACACTTGCCTGTAAGCACTGCCCTGGGTCAGTCAGCTCTCTAAAATTGTTCTGCCTCTTGCGGTGCACAGTGAGCTGTGCCAAAACAATCTCAAACTGTCCCTCATGCTGTATACTGAACGTGCTCATGATAAAGCTTCAACCTGTGTGCAAACCATGCATGAAATGCTCTGAGCACTTCCTTCCCCCTCAGTATTGCTTGCCCCAGATTCTTTTTGGTTTTTTTCCCAACCTCGTTTTTTTTAAGGTAAAAAAAAATGAGTCATATTGACTGCTCCAACCCCCACCTCCTGTGTCTTTATCGACGTTAACGTTTCACGTTAACAGAGATGATACTTATTGCAGCAGATTTGCCTCCAGGAAACTGGGTATTTGGTGTTATTTATTGACATTTATTTTTTTCAAGTTTTATATGTTTTTGGTGTGTTACTGTTATTATTAATTGTAGTCATTTATAATTATTCAGTTTGCCATGATGTTACTGTTCAGTATATTTTTGTAATATTATTTGTTCATTTTGATCATTATTGTCAAGTGCAACGTAACCTGCGTCATTAAAAATGTAACCTCATTTAATAACCATGTTTAAGGAATTCATATCCTGTCAGAAATATTTCACGTGTGTGTGTACAAAACAAAGGAATATCAATAATCAGTATTGGTAAGGGTTGACTAATTGCTGACATTCTGAAGCACAATTTTCTTTCTTTTATCACAGACTCATAACTTCATCACCTTTTATTCCTTTTTCTGAAGCAAGCCAACAGTTTTTCTTTTCTGCTGACCGTGTTCTCCAGTGGTGTAGAGTAATTTAGGTTTAGCACCCAGCTGTTTACCAGTCTAATCCAATAAAGATGAAAAAAAAAAATAAAGCTAGATGGTATTATTGCAACCCTGCAGCCTTTCAGCTCTCATCGGGGAAATATCTCAAAATGAAAACTGCACCGTTTTTTGTGTAGTTGCTTTTAACTTTATTACTTGACAAATTGAAAACAACATCAGACTTGACAAGAATTTGGCTTTTGACAGCATGTTTGGCTTTGTCCTGCTAATAGAATAGGTAATCACCTGTTTTCCTCTCTGTCTTCCCCCTGCAACCTCCCTCATCTCTCTGCTCAGACTGTGCTCACATTATCTCAGTACGCAGACAGCAGTTTGGGTGGGTGGTGGGGGTGATCAGCAAACGTCCTAATTACTGAATCGGTGATTCATTTGGCAGGCGCAGTGAGTCCTGCAGCGAGAAATGATTATTGACTGATGTAGTTTGGACACATGCACTTGGACATTTTCGCTCTCCCTCACTTACCCGCGCAGAGTTTAAGTGGGATGAGTAGTATTTGTGTTAATCATGTCTTGTTGTAATTGCAGTGTCTAGAGGATGATTAATCTGATGTCTTTGTCTGTCTGTAATGAGATTTGACTGCACCAAACGACTTTTAGTTTTCCTTTTCCTGTGTAGACATACAAACACACAGCAAACCTCCCACAGCAACATTATCATCTGCACCCACCCTTTCTCCAATAATTAGATTCATTTAATGTGGAGTGTGATTGCTCCAAACAGACTGACTTTAAACAGAGCTGTCAGTGCTCATTTAGAGCTGTCGGTTGGCTCATTACATTTCTTGGTTGACTATTGCATCTAGTTTTACAATATAATTGACTTCACAAATGCACATTTTGTGGTTTGAGCTAAATGGTGAAAGCAGTCAACTCAACTGGAATTGAGTGTTGAGTGGTTTTCACATGATCAGAAAAAATGGTCATGTTTACGTTTCTCTCTGCAGTTTTTCAAAGGAACGCTGGGGCTGCAGCCTGGAGACTCAGCTCTGTTCATCAATGGGCTGCACATAGATCTGGATACACAAGACATTTTCAGGTATACACTCACAAGCACATGCAGTCCTCTCCAAATGTATTTGAACAATAAGGCCAATTCATTTGTTCATGCTAGGTACTGAAGTCATTTGGCTTTAAGAACAAAAAATGAACACCAGAAGACTGTTTAGAATATCGGATCGGCTTTGTGTATTCTGATACAAAAGGTGTTATGTTCTATTGTTGTTCAAAGGATAAGACCACTTTTGTATTTTTACAACCTCAGTCTGCTGCCACTGCTGTCGAGGAAGCTTATAAAGCTCTGCATTGCAGTGGTAGAGCTGCCTGAGGTCCACAAACCTGTACATAGCCAGATTTTTGGTGGGTGGATGCACCTGTTTTTGGTCAGGGTGTTCCAGTGGTCCACTTACTGAAGGATCAGCAGTTGCTGTGGTTGAGTGGCTCCTTCTGATGACGTCAGATATCCCCCAGTGAAGGTATTATGAGGCTTTAACTTAGGCACTCTTTAGGTGTCTTGTCTGTTGTCTTAGTGTACTCTCTGACTACGGTAAATGATATCTTGTAGAACGCGACTTTTTACTGGCAGCTTCATTCAGTGATTGACTACCACAGAGGTGACACTCCTCTGGTCATGGGTGATTTCAGTGTGACCACGGGCACTGACAGGCCTTGTTACAAGGACTGTCAGTTTCTACAGATCTGACAGCCTTAAGTAAAATGGCTTACTACGCCTTGACATAGCAAAAGGTTGGAGGCTCTGAGTTTCTGGATCTTAGAAGACACAAAATTGACAGAACATACAATAACAGAAATGTTGCAACTAAATAACCATATCTAAATCAGTTGTTCACAATGGTGAGATAATAATGGAGCCAGTAATTATATTAGCAGCACAGTGGCACAAGTGGTTAGTGAGCATTAAGAAGGGTGTCTGGTGTAAAAGTTGTCAAGTCAATGTTGGATCTGCTGTAGAGACCTCCAACAAAAAGGGAAAGACCAAAACAAAGTACTTTAGTGAGTCAGTAATTGTGTTGATGTCAGCTCAGTCACTGTGGTGGAGATTCCTATAGCTCACCCCAAACCAGATGGACCTCCGACCTCTCCCTAAGCTGGCCCACCATCCAGCAAAGCGAGTTCTCCGGAACTAAAAGTTCCAATATAGACTTCATGCATAATGATGCAAAGCCACTCATACTCAAGATACCATATCTAGAAGTTCACCTCACAACTACTCAACATCCTAATTCTTGTCACGTCATTCTGACACTCATTTAACATGCTCACTACAATTCTCAAAAGTTCCTATACAGTCAGTTTATGTTTCGGTGCCCAGCCCCCATTATTCAAATAAAAGCCATCCAGGAAGGCTGGTTCCACACCACCTATATTAATTTAATAGTACTGCCAGCAGTGTATGTTGTAAATCAGAAAAAGTGAAAACACATTAACTACACTATGCAATATTAAGATTCAGAATGAAGCAGTTTTGAGTGAATACTCTATACGCAGTTATAGCTATGCTGCCGGTGCCCTGTTGATAACCATGTATTTTCTTTTGTAGCACTTTTTTGAAAACTGCCTTTCTTATACACGATACAATTGTCAAAGATGAGTACAGCACTCGGAGGCGTGATTACTAACAATGTTTTAATGTGACTAAGGTTGTAAGAAAGTGAACTTGTCCTTTAATGAATCTAGATATAAATGTTGCAAAAAGTCATTTTCAGGGTGTCTGCCATTCAATTCAATTCATTATTATTTATATAGCCCGAAGTCACAGGATCATTAGACACTCAAAGGAGAGTGGTTCTACTCTTAGTGGTACGTGATGTGGTCTTTCTGATGACAAGTGGTAGTTGTGGAGATTGAACCTCTCTTGTAACCATGAAAGTTGACATCAAGTAAGCAGAGCCGACTTCTCTATTTCTTTTCAAATTTTCCATTGAGCCTCTGAATCGGGCACTTGAAGTAGCTTCAGGTGGGGCGGCCAGTTGATTGCAACACTAGCATATGCAGGTGACTTGGCGCCATTGACAAACTTGGGAAGAGGATAAACCTTGATATCTCGATCATTCTGGCAGCTTACTGGACTGAGCATTCATTCAAGTGTCATGTTATCTCAACAAAAATACCATGAATGGCTGACGGTGTTGGGAGATGGGTGGTACGCCCATCCACCTGGTTCATACCGGGAAGGCAGTCCTTTATTTTGGTGCTGGAATAGATCTCTTTTGGGTCACTGTGGCTCTAGTTCTTGTACATGAAAAAGGCTTCTCTTAGGCTGGTATCTCAATGAGAGACGACTATTTGGCGACTGTGACGACTGAAGTTTTAGACGACGGTTAGACAAATTTGGCCACGTTTTTGGCGACATAGTTGCCACTTTTTAATGACCATTTAACAAATTAGACGACCACTGTGCGTCTTGTTGAAGAATATTTTATTAATATTCGCTAAGCGGCCATATGTCTGTTATCCTCAATTCGTTAATTACTCACTAACGACCGACAGCCGCATTTTGACTATGATCTGACCATGTAGCAAATGAAGCAAACTGGGCGGCTGAAACAGACTTAGGGGCAACGTGGTAGCGGTCTATTGAAGACTCATTGGCGAGTAAAAAGACTAGTTAGCAAATAGTTAGACAGTTTAGCGAAAATAAGCAGTAGTTCATTCGCCAGCAGGGTTTTGAACATTTTCAAAATCTACGGACGAATGAAATCACGGCGAGCAACTACATAGCGAATAGGGATACTGATACCGACCGCTTAGAGAATCATTTCAGACTACATGGAGACCAAGAGCCGAATTAGACGAGTTGCCATTTGTATCTTCGCCAATCGGTCACAAGGCCAGTGAGATACCGACTTTAAGTCCTGACAATGTATCAGTTTTAATCTCATTTGCTCTTCTTTTAGTCATGAGCAGGATGAGTTTTCGGTTAGAGATCCCATTCAGCATTGTGTTTAAAAAAATAAAAAAAAAGTGGGGATTTTGTTTGTGTGTGGGTGATTTTAAGAGACTTTTTTGGGCGGCATTTTTCAGCCTTTATCAGTGTTCTCAGTCAGTTTTTTAATATCTGAATCCATGGGACTTGGTGATATGACAAAATGTGAGTCCAATGGAAATTTTTTTTTTAGCCCCATTGTTGAAGGAAAGAAAACACCCAAATATAGCACAAGCTTATAATGTTATTTACTTCAACTTACTCCACATTGTTTTATTCTCAAATATCTCAAAATGATCTCAAAAACAAAATTTACAAGGATAAAAAGAAATGCATACAAAATATATTATATATTTCAAAATAAATCTGCTGTAGTAAGCAGTATATAAATACTGCAATTATCACAGAATGACTAGAAACAAAAGAAGCATATACCAGTGACAAATTTAAAACCAAAATAAAAAACAAACAAATGGACTACAAACAGAAAGACTTTAAATTGGCCCCAAATTTACATACTAGTCACACTCAGAAAGACAAACGGCAATAATCTGCACGAATCTTAACTAGTATTAACTCTTGAAATACCATGTACAAAGAAGTCCTGAAGTATGGAACTTTTCACTGTCTCCTCTGTCGGATGGCTCTGAATTTAATTTGCCACACATTGTTTTATTCTCAAATATGGACAGACGATATGTTTCTGTGACGGGGACTGCTTTAATCAGCTGTTTCGAAACAAATTACGTGCAAGTTTTTTGTTTGTTTTTTATTAATGAAAAGTGTGAGAGCGCTTTTGCTCCGCTTCTCGCTGCACTTTTCTGCCAGGGAGAAAATACACAAACAAACCAAAAAAAACCCAAAAATGCACACAGGCTGTTGCATCATTTCATGCTGGATTTTGAGACGTAGGTCGTAGAATTTCAGACATTGTCTGATATTTTCCCCCGGCCATCTTTGGTCACCAGAGCATTACAACAGCAGTCCTTGAAGCCATCACACAGTAAGACGTTAGAGCACCGTTTCAAATCTATGACCAAAGATAACGCCATGTTTCTTTCACGATGCTGATCTTTCACCTGGGACAGCCGAAATTCACACCCTGCAAGTGATTTATCACACATAATCACGACTTCACAGCATGTTCAGAATGACGGGAGCAGCGTCAGCTGAATGTTTATGTGCTTTGACCCATTACCTGGACGTGTTACCCAGCTCCTCTGACATGTGCACTTGAAACTATGAGATGGCTTATTCTTTTCTTCCCCCGGATGAACTTGTATTAATTTTATTTATTTTTTTTCGCCCACTACACTTTTTTTGTTTTTACGTATTTTGATACTCAGACTCGGTAAATGAGAACAATGTTTATTGTAGAGACAGTGAGAGAGAGACAGGAAACAGGGATTCGAAGACTGGGAGAGATGTGCATCAAAGGTCGCCCGGGCCGGAATTCGAACCTGGGGGCGCTGCAAACCGCATTCTGTAGCATGTGGTACGAGCGCCCCCAGATTTTAAGACACTTCTAATGTTATAGTTACATTCAACTTCTGTGTATCTCTCTTCTCTGTGTTTATGAACAACTGTATTTTATTTCTGATAGTTTCCAGCACAAAAAGCAAGTGTGAGCACTTACAAATGGGGCCCATTTAAAGGGGAAAAAAACCCGCCATGCATTTACATGTGATCAATCAAACTCATTAACATTTCTCCTTTTGCTACCTGCAGTGTGTTTGAGGTGCTACGTAGTGAGGCGAGAGTGATGGAAGGCCTGCACTCTTTGCTGATTGAGACGCCCTACATCCACAACATACTGAAACTCAACGTCCAGCCCTCGGACTCTGACTACGCTGTCGACATCCGCAGCCCCGCCATCAATGTGAGAAGGCACATCCTCACTCATAACTAATTGAACCGCTTATACACTACTGCTGCTGTTCTCTTATTTCACATTAAGGATCCCACTTATTATGAAAAAGCTGGATATGGTGGAATTCTATAATGAAAAATTTACTTATTTCTGTTGGCACCAGCTGGTCAAATGTCACCTCTGGTGAGAAAGGCTTGCAGCCGGATACTTGGTATGTACTAACCGACGTTAGTGCATACTACCCAACCATTAATGTAGTACATACTAAAGGTTAGTGAGCAAGTAGTAGGGACACAATTCGGACATACTACGCCACTGCCATCTTACCTGTCCTTTGACCTGGATGATAACGGATGAGGCATATGCGCATCCCCACGTATGCCATGAAAATTTCTATTTTGCAACAGCAGATGGCTCCTGATTCTTATCATCATCATCATGTTCGTTTTACGTTCTTTTCACGATCATCTCGTGGTTGAACGTCTTAATAAATGTGTATTTGTATAACTCTATGGCCCCTCTAATGTTTTCATGCATGTCCACTATCCGCTTTGAATTTTCCTGGGAAGTTCTTTTTCTTCGTTTACCAGGCTCCAGCTGCATCATGGGATAGCGTAGTGTAGTCCGTTTGCACACTATGGAGGTAATAGATCATCCAGGTACCATTCGACTACTACTAAATTTCGATTGAGTATTGGGGCACCCTACAAATGGTGATGTGCTGCTTTTTGCCTACTATATAGTACACTGGTATTAGTATTCAGATGTAGCCATGGTCACAGTTTAAATTGTTCATGCTTTAAAACAAATGGATGCCACAAATGCCTGACGAAACATTACCAAGTATATTTTATACGTTTTCATCCACCAGCAGTCCTGTTTAATTTTTTATTGACACTGCTTTGTTGTTGGGTTTAGTCTTTACACCAACCCTCAACCGTTTTGTGTTCACTGTTGTTTCTTTTGTTAGTGGATTAACAACTTGGAAACAGACCACAGATACAGCTCGTGGCCCTACAATGTGCAGGAGCTGCTCAGACCAACCTTCCCAGGGGTTATCAGGCAGATTCGCAAAAATTTCCACAATCTGGTATGGTCTGATTAATCCGCTCTTTACAAATACAAAATGGGCCTGAATCTTTGTGAAAAATAACATCTGTGTGTTGCAGGTGATCATTCTGGATCCAATCCAGGAGAGCTCTGCTGAGTTGCTGAGTGTTGCAGAGATGTTTTATTCCAACAACATCCCACTCAGGTCTGTGTTTGTGCCATCTGGAAAGTGGTGGACAGAACAGAATGAACTTGCTGTACTTCTCAACAGAGTTTAGTCACTATAAGAAAATGGTCGCAAGCAAAGCCATTGCCACTTGTCTCAAACAGGAAAGGTTTTCAAATGGCTCGTTTAAGCACCATTAGATAACTTAGTAGTTTATTGTTATATTTGAAGTGTTTCAAAAATATTTGTTTTGCCCAGTATGCATTATATAAGATGATTGTATTGCAGTACAAATGTAGTCTGAATTGTCAAAGGTAACACAATAATCTGTACCAAGGTATATGTTATGGTTTTTACAATACATTATGATTTAAAGCATGGCTGTGCGTCAATTATTTTTTATATTTAATTTTTTTTAACCCACAAAATGTACAGACCCTACAATAAGTAGTCCCCTGAGCAGAGTGGCATTGGGTGCCTTGAACAATATTTTAACAGTATTTTTTATTTACTCTACACTGACATTTAAAAAAAACAAAAAAAAAAACGGCTCAAAAAATTAACCACTGTATTTGCGTTTTTTTGGGATGTGGTATTAAAACCCATATTTATTTAGGATTTTTGTCAGGCAGCATTTGGGGAACCTTTGAAGCCTTCCTGCAAAATGTGCACTGCAATACAAATATTTTGCATTTTAAAAGTTCTGTGTACTGCACACATGAAAGTTGCATAAAACTGTGTGTGTGTGTTTTTAGGATTGGGTTGGTATTTGTGGTGTCGGATGAAGATGACATTGACGGTATGCAGGATCCAGGTGTGGCACTGGTTCGAGCTTACAACTACATCTATAACGAGGTTGACAGTCAGAGTGCTTTTGAAGCCGTCATGATGGTGAGTCGATCTCTCACAAAGTCTGATGAATAGTACCATTCACACCCCACCACAGTATAACAACGGTGTAAATAAAAAATATTTTACAACAATAATTGCAAATAAAAATGAGGCAAAATTTCATGCTCCCTTTTGGCAGACAATACAGAACCAACCTAGATTATGGTTAAACATTTCGCTCGGGATTAAAACTATTTTATTCAGTCCCGTATTTAGTTTGAATCTGTAAAAAAAGGCATATTTAACCCAGTGAATGTAAATAAAAGTTTTAAACCCACAAGATTGTGGACTTAATGATATTTACCTCAGCATTTGTCTCCATGAGTCCAGTAAAGTCAACAGTGAGTCCATATCAGTCACAGCACATTTGTTTTTGTTTGTTTATTTGTTTTTTAACCAGTGAAGAAGAAGTGGTCTGTTTTCAAACTCATGGCTGAATATTAAGATTTGAAAGTATACATGATCTGACGGTTGCCCAAATTGATTTGAACCAACTGTACTGAGAAACGGTTACGGTTATCATGTAATCATGACTAAAACATTGACTAAAATTACAACGTAGTTCCACTGACAAAATTTTGTCTAAAACAGTGTGACTTTAAACCTACAACAATTTTCAATAAGTGACTAAGACTAAAACTAAATATAAAATTCTGAACACTACCTGAACACTATCTTCAGATCTACCACCTCTACCTCCTTTTTATCAGCCCCACTGCTTCTAAACCACACAGCATAGCTGTTCTTACTACAGTCTTGTAAACTTTCCTTTTTACACTTGCAGAGACCCTTCTATGACAAATCACTCCATCCTGCCTGCACTCTCTTCTTCCCATCTCTGCAACAGTCTCCATTACTTTATCCACTCGTTCCACCTTCACCGACTCTATGTAAAGCTTTCAAACTGGAAAAATAATGGGAGCGAGCACAGCTGCTGAGGATGGCGCCCTAAGCAGCACGGTGGTAACAGTGGTTAGCGCTCCTGTCACAGCAAGAAGGTCCTGGGTTTGATTCCCTCAGCGCCCAATTCCTTTCTGTTTGGAGTTTTTATGTTTCCCCCCAGGTCTAGTGGGTGCACCTCAGGGCACTCCTGTGTCCTCCCATCATCAAAACATGCACATTAGGTTCATGCACCTTTCACTGCCCTTGACCAAGGTCGTGTTTGTAAACCTAGACATGGCCCTTGGGTGCCAGACTGTGGCTGCTCACTGCTCCCAGAGGTTGTGTTTTGTCCAACTATAATTAGAAAGGTTAAATGCAAAGAACAAATTTCATTGTATGCGTGTACAATGGCTAATAAAGACTCTTCTCTAAAAGTTGATAGAGAGGAGCGTTAATTCATGAGATATTAGATAAGCAGTATACTTGAACTTATTTCCATTCGCTCGAAGTTCACATCCTTCCTTCTTTCCTGTCTTTCTATCACCTTCTTTCCCTTTAGATGTTTAACCGTGTGCCTCTCAGTGGACAACTCAGTGTTGGGGACGTGGTGAAAGTGTTGGAAAAGAAGTTTCCTTATGTAGAGGTCAGCAGCATCCTGGGAGCTGACTCGAGCTATGACGACAACAGAAAGGTGAGAGAGGCTGAATGTCTCCCTGAACTATTTGTTTTCCTGATATTATCAGTGAAACCACTTTTTAAAAAAATTTTTTTTTAAATAACCTACATTCTCAGCCCACTTTCTTTTTTTTTAATGATCTTTTCCTTTTATGTCTCCTCTTTCAGGAAGCACGGGCTTACTATGAGCAGACCGGCACTGGCCCGTTACCTGTGGTTATGTACAACGGCATTCCTTACCAGCAAGAGCACCTGGACCCAGACGAAATGGAGACCATCACCATGCAAAAGATCCTGGAGACCACGTCCTTTTACCAGAGAGCTGTTTATCTGGTGAGTTAATGCACACCCACACACAGTGCATGCAGACACTAACAGCACCACTGCCGTTTCAATATCACTGTGGTTATAATTTAACACAATCATTTTATTATCGTTTTTGTCAACAAAAAAGTCAATAAAGCTCTCCTTGTATTAGGTAATGAACATTTCTTTTGCTTTACATTCGTCTTCAGTGCAAAATCAATTTTCATTGCCGATGAGTCAACAGCCAGAAATAACTACAGACTATATGTGTGACTGTGCAAACACGGCTACGTGCATCTTTTTTAAATGAGAATTCAACTTGCTTTGTGTAATATGAGATGACCAATGCAATCCAAGCTTTCTAAATATTCCACATATATTTTCACACAGCCTGTAAAGAGGACTCTTCTCCAGGAAAAAAGATAATTTGCTACATTCTCATAAAAAAACAAAATTTTAATCTCATAATATGTACTTTATGATGTAGCTGAAATTGATTATAGAGGGGATTTACATATCGAGTCAATATTATGACAAAATTGAGCTGTAATTGAACGGGACTTTGACTAGAACTTGGCTTGGATAACATCACAAATGTGTGTATGTGTGTGTGTATATATTTATAAATTTTTTTTATAAGGTTAGATCTTTGTGTTTAAACACACATTTAAGGACCATTAAGATGTTTAATTTGGCTGCAATACCACTTCTATTTTTGTCTCTTTTTTTAAAATTAATATATTACACAGTCAAACTCACTGCATCATTGCCTGACCTGCTGTCACAGGTAAATCTGAATTACTAGTTTAAATTATTGTGTCTGTGCTCATAGGGTGAGCTAGCTACAGATCACGATGTCGTGGACTTCATCATGAACCAGCCCAATGTTGTCCCTCGCATCAACCCCAGGGTTTTGTCTACAAGCAGAACATACCTGGACCTCTCTGATACCAGTGAGCACATCTTCACACATACAGTCAGGTCCATAAGTATTTGAACAGTGATGCTTTTTACTAATGAACCTGACTGTACATAGGTAGGGCCAATGATTTTCCGTTTCAAAAAAATGTATTTTCCGTTTCACCTGTCAGAAAATTCCGTTTCAATTCCATTTTGGCTATTTCAGCATGTTTATTTCACTTCTCCAGGATATCAACCAATGGGAGGACATTTGCACACCTTTGATGGGTAAAAGGAGAAACAGTACAAACCATGGAAAGTAGTAAAAGTAACCGAGTTGTACAATATCAGTATCTGAGCACCACAAATACAAGTTGCTCCTTTGTTTTATTTATTTTTTAAAATTAAACAGATTTTTTTATGTAGCTCCTCAATTCCACTTAGCGCAGAATTGTAGGAGTAAAACTAGAACCCTTAGAGTGATATTGATTGAACATTTTAGGTGTTAAAAATATATTCATTGTTATTATTATTATTGTTGTTATTATTATTGTTATTGTGTGCAAAAGAAAGGCCTAATATATCTTCAAAAGTGGATTTTTACTCTGAGGGGGTTGGGGGGTCGTTTCCACCCCTCGCCCCTCTGGCTCCGCACCTGCACAGTCTCTGAGCAGGAAGAAAACGCACACGGAAAAACTCGCTTATTTATGTGGAAAACACTACGGTAAGAAGTTTACAGCACATAGGCCATCCATCAGAAACACAGCTGGTGTATATTTGAAGGAAAGGAGAGTGAAATAAAATCTTTTTAAAGCTTTCACCGTGAGTGCGCTGCGTGTTTTTATCACGTCGGCGTCGCGCTGTGAAACAGCGACACACGAACTGTTGATGTTCTGTGTTAATA